>OMLM01007354.1:0-17684 GCA_900302695.1 Helostoma temminkii | reverse complement strand
AATCAATCAATAATAATAATAATAATAATAATAATAATAATAATAATAATTATTATTATTATTATTATTATTATTATTCATATATATATGATTTAATATTCTGGCTAATGTTGTAATATTGATCTGAGATTTTTGCAGATGGCTCCAATTTAACTGAAAACATTTTAGGTGTCTGCATTGTCCAATCTCATGCTTATACTATACTGCAGCTTTCAGCTATATCATATTTTATCAGTACATTACAACTATTTTCGCCAAAACATCAAGTATATGGCACATCACATTACTTAAACTAATACTGTTATGGTAGCACCTAAAATTTAATTTTTTTTTCCAGAATTCCATGTACTTTGCATCGTCCTGAGTCAAAACCAACTGAACCTCTGGAGACAGCTCATGGAAATCCTCTCAGTCACTTTAATGGACAGAATAGTCTAGGGGAGTTTAAGAGCCAATCTCTATGATAATCCTCTTCCCTTTCTTCTCACCTTGAAGATGTCCGTAATACAAAGGACATGCCTCTGCCACTCTTATTTCTCTTCCAAGCTCCATTTGCTTTTTATTGTCTTGGCTAAACAATTAAGCTATTTGTTCAGGAGCTCACTGGAAGATATGCAGACGGCCAGCAAAGCACATAGGTATTTATAATGGCAATGTTATTTTGGAATAATTCCAAATATGGTATTTCATAATATTTCACAATTACTTTATCTAGAATACATAAATATGTCTGAGATTCACATTCTGGACAGGCAAAATTCAACTGTATATATATTAAACTAGCTTTGTCATTTAAGTCAATGAGCCACTCTTAAAATGTAATTACAAATATTTCAAATATTTTTGACTAAATTAACACATTCGTGAATTATGATTAAATTGGACTTGTTGACGTCATTTCAGATATCTACAGGGGATCTGTAGGGAGAGATTACATGTGATTTTTCAAGACGGAGATAATGACTAAATCAATGACTGAAAATATTTATGCAAATCTGAGGCCACTCTGTCAAGTCTTCAAAGAGACAGCTGAGGTTTGGAAAACAACTCCGATTAACTGAATATCACAATAGTGTGTAGGTTGTACCTCAGAGACACTGGTGCTGGCATTGGGGTTGCGTGGAGCATGGTGGCTAAGAGCTGACAGACAAGCCAGGATGAGGTGGATGGCACCAATCTCCAGAGCCATGCGGCGTAGAAGCACACCATCGTCAGTGGTCAGAGGAGTGCTGCTGAACAACGCACGCAAGACGTGGAATGGCAGTGTGGGCAGCACATTAGCTGATGGAGACTGCAGGATATGACCTAAAAGGACACCAAAGCAAATGATTAAATCAGGAAACAAAGTATTTTTTCAGCATTTGCAAACCAATTTAAACTTAAAAATTATTGTTTTTAGTCTTTGTATGAGATTGGTGAAAAATTAAAAAAAAAACAAAAAAACAACAACACTGGCCTTATTTATTTTTTTATGTTATTTTATGTTACACTCGTACAGTTTGCATATTGTGTCTTTTTAAGAAACTGAGGAGGAAGAATCCTGTGTTGAGGCATGTGATGTGCTTTTAACTTACTGCCCTCTCCATCGTCCGTGACACCAAGCACGAGGCGCAGCAGACACTGGGCATGCTTCCTCTCCTTTAGCAGTACTTCAGCATATCCTGGCAGGCGCAGGAACAGCCCGAATGCTGCTAGTGAGTGGGCAGGGATGGGTGACATAGTTTGCACTGAGGATGATGATGTTGACGACGATTGGGACTGCTGTTTGTTAATGGGTGGTGGTTCAGCGGCAATGGACTCTGGTGCCTCATATACCAGTTCGCCTGACTGCTCAATGGTTACCCACTCAAACTGGTCACTGTCCTTGGGCTTCTCCTGTGTGGCTGAAGACACCACTGGGGCACTGACCTGTGAATAACCATTTGAGAAACAGAGTAGTTTTCAAAGGAGGAGACACAGATGGCACAGAATCATTTGCTAACATAAACAGACAATGACCAACAGTAAAGTACTATGATTTTTAAACCTGGGAAGAGTGCTTGAAAAATAATTTGAGGTAATCTTCATTAATTAGCTATAATTTGTTCTGTTACGTCACTAAATGCTCTGTTGACACAAAAGCCCAGTAGCTATTAGAATTATGTACAATTATAACCAGTCCTTAGCAATGCTTTATTATGGAGTTAAGTTTTTGTCTGCGCATGCATATGTTTAACAAATACATGATTTCAAATACATGATGGAGTCTCACCTGCTGAATGACATCTGGATAAAGCATAGGGAGCCTCTCTGCAATGAGAGCCAGGCCCCCCATGCCTGCAAAGACCTGCAATGGTGACTGGATGGGGTTGGTCTCCAGCAGAGACTCATCAGTGGTGCCATCCAGACATTCTTCACCGGGAGTCATCGGTTCGTCCTCAGGACAGCTATTCAGCACATCACAGTGATCCACTGTAAGAAGAGCAAAGAGAGGACCTTTATGTATATTCATTCATTGTCTGTACTATAAACTTCAAAATACTAGAGACAAAAGGGGTGAAAAAAAAAAATAATAAGAAGGTCAAAATAAACAATATTTAGCACTACATTTCAGATATAACATAAAGGTTACATGTGCAATTTACATTTATATGAAGGCTACAATAACATCTAAACCCCTTGAATGTTGTATAACAGCAACGTTAACATTAAAAACACAACACAACGGGCAGCTGTAGCTCAGGAGGCTGAGCAGTCGTCTACCAATCATAGGATTGGTGATTTGATTCCCGGTTCCTCCTTTGTTGTCCTTGGTGTATGTATATGTATGTCCTTGGGCAAGACACTGAAACCCAAGTTGCCCCCGATGTGTCAGGTCAGCTGCATAGGAGCTCTGCCATCAGTGTGTGTGTGTGTGTGTGCGCTTGTGTGCGCGAATGGGTGAATGAGCACTTTGAGTACCCATGAGGTAGAAAAGCCTATATAAGTGCAGACAATTTACCATTAAAAAAGATTTAATTCCCTGAAGTCTGTAAAGGTAAGGACAAGACTGACTGTGATCGAGCAGTTTGGGCTTAAAACCACTCCACTGCTGACACCAGCTTTTAGACTTCAAAGAGCCAAAGTAATAGCCCAGGATATGTGAGCTGAACTCTTACCAAAGTACAACTCCATTAAATCCTCACATGGGAGGAGAGTAAAAGCTACAGGACTGAATTTTTTTTCCTCACTCTTTTTTCATCATGATAGACTACGAACAGGGATAACCCAATCACAGAACCTTAACAGGACCAGCATTTGAAGGATTAGTGAGCAATAGTACTGCTTGCATAGTTGCAGAAAATGGGCTGGTGGTTGCACAACATTGATTATATCTATGTGTAAGTATTGTGTAAGATAATGGTGTATGATTGGGCACTTTCACACCTGACATGTTTGTGATTCGCACAGATCCTTTTCCTGCACATAACTAACATACAAGTATCAAGAACTAACTGTTCACTTGCTGCTTAATATACCTCATCCACTGACATATGGCACTTCAACAAGATAAAGTTATTAGATAATTAGCTTGTTAGATAATAATATTAATATAATAATATAAAAAGATTGGAACCAAAAAAAACAATAAATCACTGCAGTGGTGGCCACTAAGCCAAACATTTAAGAAATCTGGTAAATGTCAGTGGAGCAGGAGAAATGTCAAAGGTCTGATATGAGAATCCTGAGAAAAAACACTGGAGTTCACATTCAGTAAAAACAAAACAAAACAAAACAAAAAACTTATAGCTGAATAAAATATAATATGAACTTGAAAAAATTCTGTAGGGCTAATTCTTTCTGTACCTTTCTCTGTGCGTAGCCTCTTGAAGGAGTCTGTCTTGGAAAGGCCAGGGTCAGAGATGACCTTTGAGCCCAGCTTGACTGTCAGGTTGATGGACTGGTAGCCTTGTGGCAGCTTGCGGTCATACAGCAACGTCAGTAACTGGGCCAGGGTCATCTCAGGAGGGAGGGGTTGTCCTGATTGGGCAAACAAAAAAAAATTGAAAGCCTTGGCCGCTTAGTTTGAGCATTTGACTGAAATAATTCAATCTCCTGCCAAACGTGACTAAGCAAGTTAACCTTGCATATGCACATACTGTACCTGGAAGCAGCTTGTGGTAGAGGTGGAAGACAGGCACGCTGATGGTTTTGGCTGAGGGATCCACACCAGATGAAGCAGTTAACTTGTCGCTCATCACGCGACCCCTCCTAGATGGAGGTCGAGGAGGAGTTGAAAGAGCCCGCTTGGACTGGGACTTTAAACCTGATAAGCCACAGACAACAAGGTTAATTTGCTACATTTCCTTAGCAGGAGAGAAACAAACAGCTAAATAAACTTGTTGGGCAGAATGTTGAACATGAATTTGCATTAAGAGACTAATATTCATGTCCATTTGACTTTCACATTACTGATACTCATTGAATAATATAACAATAAATAATGTGACATCATATTTATTGTTTTCCATGGATCCTTTTTTTTTGTTTTAGATTAGTTTTTTGAGAAGCTAGTCATCAACAAACATATTGTTGATAAAATGAATGCTGTGTGGTTAGTCAGCAGAGGCTGGACAGGGGTGTGTATAAACAAGGTTAAGCACCTGAGGCCACAACAACACTATAGTTGTCCTGGAAGCCACTGTCTGCTTTCATCTTCTCCTTCTCCTCATGATTCTTCTTCTCCTTGTCCTCCTTCTGCTCATTGATAAGCTTGGCTGTAATGCTGGGTGTGTCTGTGTGAAAAAGAAAGAAATAAAATCGGAGGGAGCAGATGGGTGCTTGTGGGGCTGTCACCTGCAATTGGTTAAAGATAAGAACTGTTGCCTATCAAGCACTGGCATAATACCTACATGCACAAATGTAAATTGCAACCAAAATCTAAATGCTATTTCAAATGCATATAGAATTTGGTGGTTTGCTAGTAAAGTTTTCTTCATTGAAACATACCAGACACCCGGTCCAGAACTTCAGCCAGTGTGGTGGAGATGGGCAGATGAAGGGTGCGGTACTTGTGGCCTGCTCCATACATAGGATGCTGGATCATGTGGCTGGTGGCATTAATGCGGCCTTTATATAACTAAGGACAGAAGAACACATTACTAAGCTAAGAAAATTTCAGAAACTAAAAAATTATGTATAAGAGTACAAATAATAAGCAAACATTTATATTATTTGGGCAATTAATTGTTTTTCAAAGGTTTTCATACTGTTGAGATCTATGCTAGTACACGTCCCTACATTAACTGCATTTACATCCAATTAAGTAATCAGGTTACTCAGAGAAACCAGGTTTTTTGTGTAATCATGGAACAAGTTTACAACAAACTGTAAATTCATATATACATGCAGCAGATGGCAAATCCGATTTCCCCTCCATGTTGGGCTTATTTTGGTATGTGTTGGGAGTGGACTGACAGCGCAGTGAGAGAAGCATGCAGACAGACACAACACTCTTTACCATAGCCCAAAATGATTAAATTAAAAAAAAGGTGAAAAACGACTTATTTAGACAGTAATCTACCTGGGGAAAACTGGTTTCTCTTATTCACTACACTGATTATGAAAACCAGGTTTGCATGACTGCAACTGCATGTAAACACTAACAGAATAAAATAAATAATAAAATAATAATAATAATAATAAAATCCTACAGGATTTACCTGACCACAATTTGATACTACTTTGCCAGTACTTTAATAAATGAGAAATTTTTACTTTTTTCATCAATCTGGGTGTGTGTATATGCATGGACAGAAAAATGATACTTCATTCTAGACCAGGGGTTCTCAGTCCTGGTCCAGGTAATCTGTAGGGGGTAGGGCAGGCATAGTTGTAAAACAAGCAGGGCAGGGGTACATAAGGACTAGGATTATAAACCCCTAGTCTAGACCAAACTGATGGCCAGACTGCTGACCTTAACGAACCAGCCACCAAACTGACCGAACACTGCCATCACTGGTGCTGCATTGCTAAACTTGCACCAGTCCAATCTGTCTACACTCTGCCCCCAGACACAGCAAAATACACACATTCCTGACATAACTTTTCAATAGAGCATTAGAGTGTCATTGAAGACACAATGTACCAGGCCGCATTAGTCCGGGGCATCACTGTGAAATCAAAGGGATGCTGTTTGTCTTCTTGTGGCCATAACTTACTATTACATCACTCATCTGTAGATGCAACAAATTAGAATATCCTTAAAAAGTTTTCTAAGAGAGCTTCAGAAGGAGTGGAGTGAGGTGGAGTCAGTGCATCAAGATCCACCACCCAGAGATCTTTTTTTAAGATTTCAGAGTACTGCTGACAAGCTTTATGGGGATGCCGATTTCCTTTTTCAGCAAAATCTATCACCAGCCCATAGTGCCAAACTACCTCTAACTGGTTTGCAGATATTACAGTGCCTGTTTGACCAGCCAACTCACCTGACCTGGCTGATGTGTTTATGTAAATAAACATTTGTGTAAAGATTTATTTTATAATTTCTCCTTAAACAAACCAACATTTTATCTTATATCTGGAAAGGAGAGATTAAGCAACAGAGAAAGATACGCACCGGACAGGGAGACTGTAGGAAGACAGTGACCTTCTCGTCCTCCAGCATGAGCTGCAGGAAAAGCCTTCGAATGAAACCTGAGATGTTTCCAGAGATTGGCACGTTGCCTTGTTGTGGTGCAGACTGGAAGAGCTCACAAAGGACCTGTCAGAAAACACAATCTTGTGAATACACACAGTGTAAATCAGTAAAATGCTGAGATATTCTATGTCTTTAAGAAATTATATTGGACATGACCAGTTTTTAAATAGATTATTATTAATACAGCCAAGTTTATGGCTGTGTTGGGTCTGACTATTAACATCAGCAGATCTATGCCTGGATGGAAAAACTCAATTCTTGGTGAAACATGACAAGTGTAATGTATGAGGAAACCTGTGCCATAAGACGTTGGTTGTCAGGGTGGCAGGAGATACACTGGAGAAAGAAGGCTACAGTGGCGTTTTCCAGAGCTGTCCTCTGCTGAGTGGTCAGCCCTGCTTGCCCAGAAGATGCCAGAGAGAAGCGTGACCCTGATGGTTGAGGGTGGGATGGAGAGGGACCTGAGGAAGTTCCAGAGCTCAGAGGCTGACCACCTGTGCTGGTTCCAGCACTAGTGCTGGCACTGGAGTGGCACAGCAGGAAGAGCAGTGCTGTCCACAGTGGGTTGACCTCTGGTCCTCCTAACCAGTCTTTCATGGCGTGACTGTTGCCTACTTCTGTGAGGAAGCGTAGTACAGGAGCAGCCAGCTCTGCAGCCAGTGGTGGCCGACTGTGTGAGGAGTGATAGTGGTGATGGTAATGTCGTCTCTCAGCCTGACCAGCAGGGAGAGGGAGGTCAGCACTTGCCAGGAGGCCAACACAGAACTGTACCAGGCTGCGAACCAGCAGTGAGGGTAAACCTGAGTCCAGCAACTGTTCTATGGCTCCTGGAGACTGTGATGCAGCTGCCAGAGTGGTTAACTGAGACTCGGAGAGATTAACTGGGGGTCTGACATGCTTGGAGTCATCTGTAAGTCCTGCAGCATTTGTGTTGGCATCATGCTGCTTTTTGCTGTCATCAGTCATGGCGAGGCGGCGGTGCTGGGCTTGAGAGTGGCTGGCACTGGGCACTGACACAATTCCCATCCAAGACATTAGTAGGGAGAAGTAGCAGGGGTGGATGTGACACATGGAGCACAACAGGCTGTCCACAGCCTTCTTCAACACAATGTTGCATGGCAACGACATAGACCAGTTATACAGCATTCTGGAGGAAAGGACAATGAATGGATATCAATTATCAATCAGAAATGTTATGTTTTTAGTCAAAACGCTGCATGTATATATCTGATAAACTAAGTATCAGACTCCATTTAGCATGAACATCATTTGAACTCATTAGTCAACCTAATTTTGGGGAAATATTGGAAATCAAGATTTATAGTCTGTGTTCTTCATCCTTATGCCTATTTTAGGTACGAAAAACTCCCCCAAATGTCAATAATATAACTGTCTGTGGTTCCAACACTAAAATACTTTTAAACAGGGCCTAATATTTTTATATGATTTCCCTGCAAGCAGGTAGCCTTTATGATAAGGCCAGTAATCCCAGCAACAACTTGGCAAAAAGCCACTTTGTTTTGTATGTGTAGAGTATTGTATGTGTACGCATAATCTTAATGGGAAAAGACTTTCACTGACTCAAAGAGCTCTCTGTTGAGCAGAGCTGGGAGGTCGTAGTCAACAGGCAGCTCATAGCTATGCCACAGGATTGCTGCCACACAGTGGAGGTGGGAGGGTGAGGGCATGAGGAGGCCATACTCCCTCGATGAAGCAGAGGAAGAGCCAGGACCGGCACCAGTGTATCCCATGGGGCTGCTCATCCTGTGGGCTGCCACCCGTGAAGAGTCGTGAACCCACTGGAGCAGAGCCTGGATCCTGGAGGGTTAAACATTTAACAACATTTTGAAAAACAACTCATCACAAGGTGTAAAATACTGCAGTATGTCCCTAGTCACTCAGAGTCAGCTGAGTCATAGTGGAATAATACACAGCAGACATAACCAACTGACAGTAGAAGATGACAAGGAAAGTTTAAGGACACTTTTTACTATTAGCTTATGACTGTCTGAAATACACCCTTGACTTTCTCCTTGGCTGTTACTCTTACTGGGGGAAGCATAAGGATAATGTGAGGTAATGACACTTTGTTAATGTACCTGTCTTTGGTTCCAGAGTCCTGTGTGGTGCCCAGCTGGTACAGAATATCAATGGTGGAGTCTGAGGAGAGGCCGTTTAGGCGCCCAAACAGTAGAGGACTGTTCAGATCTACAAAGACAGAAGCAGAGTCTATAAAAAGGATGGTTTTAATGTTGGTTGAAAGCTGTTGGGTGATAATATAATTTAACTTATGCTGAAGCATTATCAAATATTAATAGCTGCCGTCTTAAAATGTCTTGCAGTTCTGAAACACTTATGCTAGCTGGTTGGGCAAAACATCTAAAATAAGCTCCTGTCCAAGTCTTTCATACTCTTAATAACCTAATTAAAGGACTTGTTAAGCCATTTTAGTGGATATTTTAAGATTTTTTTAAGCTTTTTAAGGTCCTTTGGATCCTCTGCCTATTAAACCAGCCTGTTAACACTGTGTGAGTCACACACAGCTATGAATGACTCACTGGCAGGATCGGTGCCAGCGGCAGCACAGTTCCTCAGCAGAATGTCAATGAGTTTGAGTCCGATGCGAGTTGACTGCAGGCCAATCTTGACTAGCACAGCTTCTATGTTGGGTGAGTGCATGCCACAGTAAGGTGACATAAGCAGTGCTGCACAAGTCTGCAGCAGGTTGGCAGTGGGTGCTGCAGCACTGGCCATCATGGCTTCCAGGTCACTGACATGGGTGAGGCAATGGTGGAGGAGACGCAGCCACCCAATGCTGTATTAGAAAAAGGAAAAGGTTAACAGTCATGTCTAACACAGATCTACAAACTCTAATCCCAGATCAGTTTGTGGTACCTGGTTTTTGAAACCTGGTCCTCAGATGGAAGGAAGGGGTTGTTGACTGTTGCAGAGGAGGTGTTACCAAATGCTGTCAAGCCCAAGAGTTTGATCTGTGACAGACCTAGAGTGCTGGCATCACGAGGCCGGTGTAGCCTCAGACAAACAGCAGAAGCCACCTCTGCCTTCACCAGCTGGATCTTTATGTATGTCAGGCCACTGGTGATGACTGGTGTGGAGAGCGGCAACATGTTGACCCCATCAGCGCTGATCTCCACTGAGATTGAGGATGGGCAGGCTGGTAGAGGAAGAAGACACAGAAATATACATAAAACACTTACCAAAAAATCTGTGTAAATACAATGGGATCAAAAAGTCAAACCACATTAAATAAATAAATAAATAAATAAATAAATAAACCTTATCAACATAAAAATTAACATTTTGATAAGTTGATGACATTAGATTTACTTGACCAAGAAGGCTTCTTCAAGTAAATCAACTTGGGGTCATTGTTCACCCATTTATTATATACTTTATAACTTACATTAATCAGTGTTACTCACTAGCTAAAGAAGCAAGGTGTGGCTGGATGTGGAGCTCCTTCAGTAGCACAGCAGCAGGAAGGTGGATGGTGAGGTCACACCAGGCCTCTTCTGGGAGGAAAACATAGGACCAGGCTGCTGAGCGGGCCCGACGGTGTGGTGGTGTGGCCTGGAGGAGGACCTCTGCTGGCTGCGCTGTGGGGCTGCTGGATGTGATAGTGCCTATGAAGGGACAAAGATCATTTTGAATGAGAACAGAGTAGAAGATTGATTTATTGTAAAATCATTTTCCTATTGAATAAAACAGATTGAGCTAAAACAACTGAAAGAACCTAAAGGAGCAAAGTTGTGGAGTCCCTCTGCATTGTCTGGCTCTGAGGTCATCACTCTGGCTTTGAGGTTACCATCTGCTGCCTTTCCAGGACCTGAATCTAAGAACTTCATGATGGTGGACACCATGCTGCGTGCTGTGTTCACAATGGCCCGGGTGCTGGTCACCATGTTGTTACAGATCAACTGCACACCACCTGGTTAGGGGGAGAAAGGTTTACAAAAAAAACACATTTTGTAAAATGACTAGAATCCATCCTTATGTATGTGCACCAACAATTTCAGCAAGTTAAACTTCTGTAACTTTCACCAACAGGGTTTAGCTATAGAGCTTGTTGTGTCAAGCTGTGAGAAAAAAAGGATGGTACCACTGTTGCTGTCTCAGGAGCAGGACTGACCATGGCTGAATTTTGATTATTTCCTTCTGAACGTGTGTGTCCGTGCTGGAAACCAGGTGGGAAGCCCTCTCCGTGTTCACATCTCTGTACTTTTGTATCTCCGATTTATAATTCTCTGAGGTTCACTTTCTTTATTCCTGTGTACAGCCTAGTTTACCGCTTACTTGCTTACTGAATTTGATCAGTGCTCACAGTACTGTGAAAACATAATAAACCTTTCCTAAAGCCACTGCTTCACATTAAACCATTTACAAACATGAGCAGATGAGATCCTTTTACTGTGGAAATGTAATTGTGTTTATCCTTGCGACTGTACCGCTCTAAGTAATAGTGTAGTGCTTGTCAGAGTTCACAGTTTGGCTGAGTGCAATAACACCCACAAGATGAAAAATGCTTTTGGCTGGGGTGAGTAAAACAAAGAGATGCAGAACAAAATTGTATACACTTACCCATATCGTGAAAGGCCTTGAGAGCTTCACTGGTGTCCAACACACGAAGGATGAACCAGAGAAGAGGCTCTGACAGCTGACATGTGGAAAGAGACCCCTACACCATGCATAAAAAAGATGCCATGCTTTTGTATTGTCTGTTTGAGTTATTATAATTAATAAAATCTTCAAGGCCCAAGAATTTATAGAACTGTAGTTCATATGTACCTCTCATTTGATACCCACCTGTCTGCCCATGTAACCACAGGCCATGTATGTGAGGATAGGCTGTAACATAACCTGGACTGAGGTTGCCCTCTTGCTGAGGGTGGTGAGAATAGTGAAGAGGCCATCACCCACCGAGATGGCATCCAGGCCCCCATGGAAGTTTTCATGTTTAGTCAGGTGGAGACCACTTGCTCCTGAAAACAGAAAGCACATTCAGCTACAAGCAGGAGTTCTCACTCTCACTCAACTCAAATTGTTTCTTCCTCATATACTGTATGATTTTTTTATGCTTGCTAGTTTCATAAGGGATCCATTCACCTATGTGAAATTTCATTATTTATTAACTAACCCCAATACTAGTAAAATTGTGGCGTCAACCCATCACCCTCAATCTTTGAAATGCAAGCACAGATTTAAGTGTAGAGAGAAATAACAAAAGCAAAAATATCATGAGTCTGGGATATACCTCAGTGTTTTCATATCACTTTTCATTATCTTCAACAAGGTTGATAACAAAAAAGTGCCAGATAAAAAAATTATATCCAAAACATTTGGCCAATGGACAACGGAAAAAGTTGACTTGGTACTATCCGGTTTAAGTATACCGACTTTAGGACTCCTCTTTTTTTTTTTTTTTTTTTTTTAAACTACAAACTGCTAGCTTCTGCTGGAAATGAGGCAGATGAGAGAGATGAGAGTGAACCAGATTTATAAAGCTGCATGCTGTAAAGTCAAAACAATGAATGAAAGATGGTGAAGTGCTTGGTAGAGCAGACTGGACTTAGCAGTGTGAGTGATAATTATTTGCTGGTTTGTCCTACCTATGATCATGGCCATGGCACTGCTGTTGCACTGGCCCAGTGCTGACAAGATCTGACTCATTATCTGCTGATTGGCTAGTACCAGGTCAGCAACACCTGCAGGAGGACCCTGACTGGACCCAGATCCCCCAGTCACACCTTCTTTGCTGCCACAGACCTTCTCTTCATCTGACACGCTGCTGTCAGCTGCTCCACTGCCGGCCAGAGGCAGGCGTCCACTGAATTCTCTGTCCCCAGACAGAGGCAGCTGCACCAGTACATTTACCAGCTTGAGAAGGTCAAACATCAGCTGGTCGCGAGTGGTCTCTCCACAGACAGCCTTTGCGTCTCCTGGACGGATGATGTTGGCAAAGAGACCACCGAAACAAGCCCGGGCACCCACAGAGCTGTCTGAGCCGCTGCGAGAAACCACGTTATCAGAGCAGGTGATGTAGTGGTGAACCAAGAATGTGATAGATTCGATGACAGAGGAGATGGTGGCCACTGACACCACCTCAAAATTTTGCTCTAGGGTGAACTCCAGCAGCTTCACCTGGGCATCCAGTGGACCCTGACCTGACTGGAATGGACCCCTAAATGTTGAGGATAAATGATTAGTTTCAAAGACCAGTTAAGTACCAAGCTTTGTGTTTAGCGTTGCAATGGTATGAGACTTTCAAGGTATAATAGGCATCTCAAAGAATATCACAATGTACTTAAAGATATGAACGTAATAGTACTCAATGCAAAAAAATATTCCATGTCACTGTTTGGATTATTACTTATACATTCATCAATTTTACTGTTAGAGCTAGTTGAAGTGCAGTGTTTTGTTTCCAGCTGCATTTGCTGATTATTTTTCCCATTAACTTGTCTGGTTTGAAAAGATTCTGAACATAGCTCTCTAAACGATTACTAAAACAGCAGATCCTGTATGTTTTACTTACACAAACTTTGTTATTTATTTGTTCCTGTTATTGTACATTGTTGAATAAGGTTATAAACAAGACAAGAGGACAAATATATTTCATGCGTATTCTTTTTTGGCAGCCACCTTACATGCATATTCTTTACAAACTAGATGTCTGCCCTTGAGGACAAGCTCACATTTGTTTCAGTTTTGGGATTGGACACTTGTGATATCAGCCTCACTTCTCTGCCATTGCCTCAACTGCTGCATTTGTGCATGTGGTGCCCAATACTGGGTCTGACAAGCTCGCACATTCGGTTGCATTTTTTGGAAATACAGTTAAAAAGTAAATGTATATGGCAGAATAACTCTCAGCTTTCATAGATGGTACAACATGAAACCAGGATACCATTGCAACCCTATTTGTGATTCTTGTAAAATTGCTGGTTATGATTATGTCTGTAGCATTTAAAGAAACACAGATTGAAAAAAATAAATGTCCTAATAACCTATAGCCTACCTCTCGGTAGAAAGGATGTGCATGAGTTTGAGCAGGAACTCGCTGAACATTTGTGGACAGGTGGAGGACAGGTGCACCTGCAGACGGCTTAAAAACTCATGCATGGCCTGGGTGGCTGTGGGTCCTACTTGTGAGGTATGTTGGCTTGTACCATTGGTGCTGCTGCCGGACAGGAAACGCACCAGGACATGAACCAGGTTGGGATCAGACACCATCTGCTTGGCTGTGCTTTCTTGAGAAGTCATCCCGTTGCTGGATGCTAAAGTGATAAAACACAGGTTTTATTTTATCACAAAAAAACAGAAAATGACAATGTCAAGTTATAGATCCTAACAGAAACATATCACTTGTACACTGCTTGCCAAAGTGTACCCATTTTTTGTTCCTAACCTCGTGATGTGAAGTTGGTGGTGTAACCCTGTGTTTTGTGTAGTTTAAGGGAAGTCAAATACACAAGTATTTTAGCTCAATCAGTGTATTTTCAACTATTTTTAAAACGCAGAAAGATCTATTTCAAGATTTTTTTTAATATCAATTATAATCTGTGCTTTCTGCTAGTCACAGACAATACTGATGAACATTTTGTTTAACATTAACAGGAGGAGCAGTTGGTGTGGCGTACTGACCGCAGGCAGACATGTTTGTCATCAGGGTGAGAGAGTGCAGCACCAGACACCACGTCCTCAGCGAGGTGTTGGGGTACCACGCCAGCACCGTTAGGAAACTGCTGATGGATGCTGGACACACACACACACAAAATAAAATATATAGCAACATTAAAAAAAGCAAACTTCAAATGGAAGGAGAGAGTGAGAAAGACTCCTGACCTTGGTTCAGTGGGATGGTGGGTACTCGGCTTGCGTTGAACAGAAAGACATCCGATCCACTCTCTTCACTGCCACCAGGACATGTGTTGAGACTGAGTGTTAACCACAGCTGCAACAGAGACTCCAGCTGAGAGAGAAGAAAAAAAGTGTTATTATATTAATTTAACATTTACAAACATTTTTCTCTTACGCACAAAATGGCAGCGTTGGCACCTTGTAAACATCATCTTTTTCATTATTTATTTTGTAAGGACAATTATTGTTTTCAAAGTGACATTTTAATGCTGTAAAGCATTGTATGAACCAGTATGTGAGTTGCTATACAAAATAAGGTTAACACTGGATTGATATCTTTTTTTTCCATAAATTATAACCTTTATTTTAATGGATTTCCAGCATGTCAGCTCCCAATCCGAACCAAACATGCATAAAAAAACCACACAGCAATGGCTGGAAAAATTGTCTCAGAATTCAGAACTCTGTCTAATCCACAATTTGTGCCAAGAAAATTACTGGTCTCACACTATCCCTGTGAAGTGACATAATCCAGGCAGTAAAAGATGCCTTCAGTAAAGCGCACCATAATTTAATTATCTTATGTTTTACATTTCCCCAAAATTGAATTTGATTTAGTTTTTAATTTAGCAGCTAATATCAGGTGTCAGTACTTAATGTGTCAATGTCCAGTCTAAACAGATCACATGCTGACCTGTACATGGTGGACCTGCAGCATGGAGAAGAGCTTGTTGAAGCAGGTGCTCAGCATGGGGATGGATGAGGGCTGGATAATGAGGCTACTTCCTGGAGGAGAGCCCCCTCCATGGAGTGCCCTCAGCAGGGAGTCATCAGTGCCATTAGAGGTCTGGCTCACTGAAAGTCACAAAACATACCTCACAGTAATGATATGTAAAGTCTACACTATAAAAAAAAATCCAGCAGGGATGGCAAAACTGTAAGTATATTCTGTCTCTAAGTTGCTACCTGTGGATGAACTTGAAGTGAGGGCCTGTAGAATGGAGTCAGCCTGTAGAGTTGCCATCATTTTGAGCATGAGTTCAGCCTGCTGCTCAAGGCCCACTTCTAGCCTGGCATCAAGAGCTGTAAAACAGCAGCAAAAGGTTAAAAGGTCAAAGGTTAGTATGAAGCACAACAAAAAGTTGATTTAAATAGGGGGAGACTGCATATTTAAGTAAAACTCAGCTTCTGCTCACCCTGTGAAACGGAAACTGACAGACCCTGTGACCCAGGCTTTTCAGCAGCAACTGGAGGTTTGGACACAGGGATACCAACCCCTCCGATGTATGGGTTGTACCCATATGTGCCATAATCAGCTCCCCAATAGTCATACCAGGTGCTGCTTATAGGCTAAGAACAGACATGAGAAACAGGGAATTAGAAAGATGAGGGGATATGAGGGCAGAAATGCCAGTTGAGCTACATGAAGTAAAAGCTGTCTCAAACTAATCTACCCTTCATGAGTACACCAATTAAAAAAAGCAGAGTAATCACTTTACCTTCACCTGGTCCATTGTTTATTTCAACAGCCTTATTTTCTGTGATGCTATTCACTTGGCTTACAAACTGAACTAAAGCTAGCAAACTGTTTAACTGTGCATTGTAAACAGAAGGTAAAGCTACTGGATGCATTTAGCTTGTGCTTTCACTCTGTTGCTAACAATGAACTACACTTCACCTAAAAGCTTGTGAACGCTTTAGAAATTTTAGAATTTCTACATAAATATGACAAAATGTAATCACATTCTTACACACAAATTATAACTAAATATACAAATGAGACAAAACGTACAGTTATTTATGTGTTATCAAATATTGTGAAGCAAAAATATGAGAACTTCAGTAACTGACAGGACCCTGTTTCCTGATTGTTATCCCTTTGACTGAAACATCTAACTGTTAAGTCGAGTACGTACAGAAAGTATAGGAAGATAAGTAAGTAAGTACTTGATTAACAAGCTGAGGCTTGTGGCAGCAACTATATTAAAAGGAATAATGTTTGAAGATTTATGTTGACAAAAAGAAATTCGGGCATCTACAGCAGTGTGCCAGTTCCAGCTGATGTTGTACAATAGGGTATATTTAAAAAATAACATGGATGAGTTTAAGAACAAACTGCAAGTTACAAAATACTGCTGGAATTTTGCTAGAAAAAGTCTTAATAATAAAGTTTAGTTAAATTTCAATAATTTCATCTACACACATCACTTAACAACATGTACATCCAGTTGACAAGCAAGTTGACAGATGTATTACACTGTATAACTGTTTACTTTAGATTATTTAAAAAAAAGGAAAAGAAAAAAAATATTAACGTACCTTAAACACTTTGGCAGCAAGTGGATCTTTTTCCAAATCAATATCTAAAGGATCAATATCAACATCCATCAGGTCTTGTAGCAAGTCAAAGTCTATGTCTTTATCTTTTTCCAAAGATGACAGAGTTGGAGCACCTTTGGATAATGAAAACAGCTTTAATATTGCCAAGCAAGCACACCAGAAAAACAAGCAAGCAAGAAACTCTCTTTCGCACATTACTGGGCAATTTTAATGCCGATCAAGCTATGTACTGGAGGAAGAGTCCAAACAAGACACAGCAATGATCAAATTTTGTGTTTCGCTATGAAGCATAGCTGTGTTAGAAAGATAACTTCTGTAAACCAGCATTTAGTTCTCACAGGTTGCAGGTCCCAAAATAGCTCTGTATCTGCATGTTTGAACTCTTCCTACTGTCAGAGAAACACAGTAAACATGAACCAAAAAAAGACAAGAACTTTTTAGTACACAAAAACTTTGCAGAGTGAAGATAAAAATACTGGGTTCATATAAACATCAGTGTGACAAGTGTTGAAGAGTGGACGGGGCTACCCACGCACTTTGGAATACTGAGGAGGTCCCAGTAGTACCTGCGATGATATCAGGGACCAGGGCCTCATCAATGCTCTCTACCAGAGGGTTGGGTGCCGGCTGGGTCAGGGAGTCGTCTGAATCTGCCCCTGCTGAGGAGGATGCCCCAGCATCCTCACTCGCAGCTACCTCATCCATGACGTCTAGAGAACCCGGAGACAGCAGTTCACCTGAGAACCAGAGTTCACATTTTATTACAGTCACTTTGTTTCTCACACACACACACACACACACACACACA
>OMLM01007352.1:0-14760 GCA_900302695.1 Helostoma temminkii | reverse complement strand
TAACGTTAAAACGAAAAAATACTAAAAAAAAATAACAAAGTAACTTTGTTACATTAAAACACTTCCTAAACAGCAGAGCAACACGTCAGAGTTTTTCCATGTCACAATAGAAAAACTGCACTGACACTGAATTAAAAAGGGAACAAAAATCGGAACAAGCCGATGACGTGTGTTTTGTTTTAGGATGTGGAGTTGTTCACTCACAGCTGTGTGTTTGTAGGTCTGCGTGGTGCCGGCCCTAAGAAGTGCTGCTTTCGCTTCAACGACAACCCAATCCCTAAAGAAAGAGTGGTTAGCTACGTCAAGACCAGCCAGCGCTGTTCCAAGCCTGCCATCCTGTAAGTGCACAGTGTTTTACACAAATGCATCATCAACATCAACTGGTCTCATGAAAGTATTGGACCTGACTGTCTTGTTTACTGTGTGTGTTCAGGCTGAACACAGTGGCAGGTCGTCAGCTGTGTGTCAAACCTTCTGCTACTTGGGTGAAGGAGCTCATCAGCTACGTGGACGCCCAATACCTCTCAGGAGAGAACTCCAGCCTGTAACCGTGGCAACACTGTCTCCACTATAAAGAGCCTTCCTTGACCAAAGTCTGTCCACTTAACTGTTTTGATGCTACAACTTTGAAACTAACAAGTATTTGATATATACAGTATGTTACAGTCCCCACTACAAGGTCAGCAGGGGACAACAGCAGCGCTCTGCCTCTCTGTATGCAAACTATATACAAAGTATATGCTTAATATTCTTATGTTTGTAACATACATCTGCTGGGATGAGCTTTGTTTACATAAATTAATATGTATGTACATCATAGTTTATGTTATCATATATTTTTATTTTACAATGTGGAGTAACGGGTGTATTTTTGCTAAACAAAACACTCGACCGCCAACACTGTGAACTGCTGCAGTTTTGTCATTTGAATTGAGTCACATAAACTACACAGAGTGTAGAAGATCAACTCCACAGTGTCAGAGTACAGTATAAGCTACGGGCTACACAACTGTTTCTACACCAAACTGTTGGGAGCTCTTTGCCTTGTGTTATTTTATCTGAAGAGTTTATTTTTTCTATTCTCAGTCATTTTTTAAACTGATTCGAAGCCAATTTGATACAATAATAATTTATTTTCTATGTCATGTGCTGTAGATTTGAATCTCTTGGATTAAAACAAAGTGAACTAAAGTGACTGTGTGCTTCTTTCTCTTCTTCCATGTTTAATATATTTATACTGTCTAACAATACTGAAGATTTTGACCTTCCTGTGGAATTAGTCTGGTTGCAGGTCTCGTCACTGCTACCAGAGGGCGCTATTAGATCACTGTGTCATCAGTCACGTAGCTGACATGTCAATCGGACGACATTAACGGTGGTACTGTAAAAATAGTCATCTAATATATTTCTGATGTACCAGCAGCCTTGATTTTGTGTAATGGCCAAATTATTGTGGTTTGTTTTTTTGACTCTCTGCCCTGTTTGTTTAGTAACGCCGTGTACAACGGTCTTTGAAGGCAGCACGTTCTCGCCTCCGCTACACGGGGGCACGGACACACGCAGAGAGAGAGAGAGAGAGAGAGCGAGAGAGAGAGGGGGGCTAAGCCCACTCGTGTTTGACCAATCAGAAGGCGGATCCAGGTGACTACAGGTGCATCAAGTTCCCTAGACACAGCCAGCAGCCAAACGGAACTTAGAATTGTAACTTTCAATATAAGAGCCTTATTCCCTTATCTTACAGAATCAGTATTGAGTTTGTGAAATACTTCAAAATATAATACTGGATGTTCTGTGGCCATTAATCTGAACTTATATATCTGCAACTGTGTAGATGAATATTCCTAATCAAATGTGGCACAGTCAGGTCATTTGGCTCATTCTTGGCTGGCATGTGACTGTGTTGGCCTACACCAGTCAAAGAGGAGCAGACAGACCAAGAGACTTAATGTAAATGGGTATGTGTTGTGTGTCAGCAGTTCTAGTCCACTTCATGCTTCTGGGTTAAATCCACACCTTGTTTTGTTTAGCTGCTGTCATTACTACAATGTCTTCATTAAAACAGACGTGAAAAAATTAGTTATTGTTGTACTGTTATATGTAATATGTATATTGTAAGTGTGTAACATCTGACCCAACCCCATTCTGTTTTCTGTAGCCAGAAGCTTTTCAATAAATAAATGAATAAACGCATTGCATCTTGTTTTGAAATTCTTCACCGGATGCGTCATTGTATATATCCGGTTTACTTGCCTCGCGAGGAGAACAGCCGTTGGTGTATCTCTCTTCACAGTGCTAACGTTACATTTGGTGGTAGTGTCCCCCAGAGGCCATATGTAATTTGACCTCATTCATTCGTTTCCAGACGCACTTTGCTTTTTCTTCTTTACATCAAAGTGCGGGTTTCAGACTGAAAAACCGCTAGTAGTCCCTTCTCCGTCTTTTTTGTGGGCGTTTATCGGTTTATGCCTCGGTGACTGTCCGTCGGGCTGGGTGGTGACAGCACAGTAACGTTACAATGATCGAACGACCAGAGACCGCGGTTCCCAGCATCGCTGTAAGTCCATTTCTCTTCTACATAGACCAGTGTGCACGTGTTGACACCGACAGTTACTCTTGTTACCAACGGTTTCATAAATGAGAATATATATGTAATATCCCATTCGGCCGTATATGTGTGTTTTAGTCCTTGCTGGACGCGACCTTATGAAGAGAGAACTGCCCACCAATCTCCGTTAACAAACTGCTTGTTCTAGGGTGTTTTGTGTATTTGCAACGTGTGAATTAAACGTCGCTCACACCTTTTGTCTAACAGATAAAATCTCCAGTTAAATTCGGCATTATTTACTATATTTCATGGTATAGGTTTATTATAGTAAATACCATCAATTTAAAGCGCCTCCCAAGACCTAGCAAGCTTGTAATTGGCTATGTAACATGATTAGCATTTTTGTTGCTGCTATACGCGGTTAATACTGTGTTTGTTGGAGTTACAGATAGAGTTACAATGAGAATACTATAAAGTCGTCTTCAAATGGCTTCTAAACGCTTCATCTGATATTGCGTATCGGCAACGGGGTCTGGTCTCAAATAGCGTTAACTAACGTAGTTCACTGGGAAAAGAAAGGGGCTGTAGTACGTTATGGTTTAGACATGTTTTTCACCGTTACTAGTGAGAGTGTGTAATGGGGTGAGATAACTGCACTAGCCTGCTATGTAATGTAATGTAACGTCTGATTCTGTGCTATGAGCAGCAGAGCTCAGATTTGCCCTCTTGTGCCAAATTCAATTAAGAAAGCTGGCAGTTTAGGCCCACAGCAAATCAATCCCAAAAATATGCATTAAGTAGATGACTATTGTCTTGGTGGACTGCAGTATTTATACGACAGTAGTAGCAGAACCACTCCCCACTGTACTTATTAAACACAGTTACTCAACATTTATATGTAACATCAATAGAGAGGGAAGTTTTAGTAAAGTGCGTTTTTTTTTAATAGTTTGGTTTCCAGGAGCACACTGTTGGTAGATCACATCTGGCTTGCTTTGCGTAGGCATTTTAATAGGATTACTCACATTTATCAATGAGAAATTACTTATCACCCAACACAACAGTAAATTTCCTTGATAGTACACAAGGGTGGTGCTCTTACAGTATGTGCTCACTGCTAAAAAATACTAAACATCAGTTGTTTTCCTCTGTATGCAGTGTTACACAATGCACTGTTTGTTACATGGTTAATAGCTGCTGTGTAATTAATAAGAGCTTGAAAAAAACAGCTGATGGAGGCAGTGAGAGGGCCCCAGCATCAGCTGCTGAACACATTAAGGGGGTGGACTTGGCAATACAGATGATGTCAGTGAACCAGGCAGCCTCTATCACCAGCGGCTGCACTGGGGGAGGGGTTAGCATGAATGCTATGGGCTGACTAGTCTTCTATTCATCCCCCATTACTTCCCCCTTGTAAGTCCCCTGACTGTTTTTCTTCACTTTTTTATACAAAGAAGAACCATATTAATCATAACAGCCACATGTCATTACAGCACTTGGCTTTACACTATTACTGGGATTGAATTCAGTAAAGTTAAAATTGTGGCATTTCAGGCCTTTTGTATGTCCCTTTGTGCGCTACAGACACATGATCCCTGTAAAAAAAACAGACACACAGTTTTACTCATGTAATTCACCACTGGATTCACATACTTACACACACTCACAGCATCTTTAGCAAAGTGCTGGGAGCCTTCGCCATAGCAAAATAACTAAACCAGTGTGTTATATGTTCTGTGACCCCCACAGTGTAGTTAAAAGGAAATGAACAGACCGTCAGTGACTGCATTTACATGCAGTTGAGAAATCAGATTTCTCAGGGAAAACAGCTTTCTCTGGTAATCGGGAAATTAGTTTACAAGAGAGTTGAGTAACCTGATTACTGGAAATCCATGTATACGTGCATCAGGAGAGTAATCTGATTTCTTCCGTAACTCTGGCTTATTTTGGAAGCATGGGTCACAGATTTTAAGTGTACAGCGACAGAACAGATGGATTCTGGACATGTTATTTCTCCCTTCTTTTTTGTAACGTACCAGTGTTGGGCAACTGAATGCGTGTGTGTTGCGTGTGCGTGTCGGAGTCAGGAGAGAGACATGCAGACAGACCAGCGCTGCATTTCAAAGCTCAAATTGACTGAATTAAATAAATGCCTAGTGAAAAGTGACTCATTTAGGCATGTAGAGGACACTGTCATAGTTTCAGTTCCTTTAGGAGGGCTTTATTTAAAAATGAGGCACGACCGCGCATGGATTGATTCCCTCATTCGTCTCTGCTCTTCTCAGCTGATAGAGGTGTCGGTAGCCTTATTTACACACATGCGCTTTAGTAAAAAGCCTATTAGAAAGCCGGTTAAGCGTTCGCCATTCTCTGTGAGAAATCTACCTATGGAAATCAAGTTTCTCTAATCCTCTACCCCAATTTCGGAAACCAGGTTTCCCGTTTGCATGACAGTTAAGGAATTACTGAGAAAGCCGACTGTAATCAGGTTACTAATTACATTCCATGTCAACGCACGAGTGTGTTCACATACAATCAAGTAAGAAGGCTGCAGTTGGCTTTCTCCAGTAAGCTGATTTCTTAACTGTCATGTAAATGGGAACGTTTCTGTAATTGGGGTCGGGGCTTAGAGAAACATGGCTTCCCTATGTAGATTTCTCCTGGAGAACCTGATTTCTTCTCCATAAACACGCATAGCCAAGTGTATATGTACATGACAAAGGCTTCAGACATTTCTCACTCTGCTGCTTTAAGTAGAGAAGAAGAAGAAGGTCATTACCTGGAGCAATGCTGCTTCATTTATAACTTAAATCTAACCCAAACCCTGACAACACAAAGTGCTCCACAGATGTTTAAAATAGTCACTTTTCATCATGTATTTATTGAATTCAGACAGTTTGCTCTGTGAAAAGGAGCGTACATCTGTCTGTC
The DNA here is from genome assembly GCA_900302695.1 of Helostoma temminkii. NCBI lineage: Eukaryota > Metazoa > Chordata > Actinopteri > Anabantiformes > Helostomatidae > Helostoma > Helostoma temminkii. The sequence goes on along the minus strand of OMLM01007352.1, from coordinate 9,284 downwards.
TGTCACAGCATTCGCAAAAGCGAGGAAGCAGTCTCGTTTGTCTCTATACAGTTAAAACCTGTGACCCATGCTAGGTTTGTTAACCATGAAATCAGATTACTCACCTACTGCATGTGTACATGGACTTCCAGAAACCAGATTTCTTAAGTGCAGGTAAACTTGTTCTCTGATTACCTGAGAAACCTGCTTTCTGAGTAACCTGGTTACTTTAGTGCATGTCAACGCAGTTCATGAGAGTGACACCTTACGTAACACACACACACACAAGTTATGTGGGTGGATTGTGGAAAGTGCTTCAGGCTTGTTCAGAGCAGTTACGCATGCTGACAAGCTGTGTGCATCAGTATTGATGAGGTGAATAGATCGTAACTTCCACTGGTGATGTTGGTGTTTTACCTCTAGTTTTGTGAATATCACATGGAAAAGTGGGATGTGAAGTGTACAGTAGTTGTTAACTTAGTAATGGACATTTGCTAAATATCAGTATTGGCTCTCAGTAGCTGTATTCCAACTATCGCAAGATGGTGATACCGTCAAAAACTGCAACAGCAACACAGTCGTGATTTCATAATATGATGCCTTCTAGTTTTCCAGCAGTTACATATCATTTTTTAAATGTGAGAAAGTGAATGTAAGCTGATGTAAGGTGCCCTTTACAGTGGCACTGCGTGTGTGTGAACTGTCCAAATAGAACAGAATAGAAACTAGCCTTAGCTGTAGCCTTGCCAAAGTCCAGTATCAAACCTTTAGCTAACGTGTTTCTGAAAAACAGCCTCCAAACTGTCACACTAAGTCAACCTCTTGTTACGAATGACAGCACATACAAACTGGTCAAAGTCTGCAGACACCTAAACATTACAGGTTGACTAAAAGCTCATAAACAGGGACGGTACAGAGCTGTTTAGGTGTAGTGGAAATGTGTGTTTCTGTTCTGTTTCGTGCTTTATAACTTACAAACAACAGCTTTACACAGTGGAATAGATGGTTGATGCAAACATACTCAATGTTAAACTTTACTGGAACCCTGCATTAGTTGGTTCTCAGGTTTTAGGAGACATTGATCAATGAATTTGCTAATTTAACATTTTATTTGTGTAGCACTTGCTCTTGGAAAACGGCAGATACACGTAATCTCCCGTCTCATTTTCTCCTACAAGCTTAAGTGTTTGCTGTGGTAAATAAATAAACAATTGACAATACTACAAATGTTTAAATGCTTAGGCATCAGTGATAGGAACAAGTAGTTATTACCCCAGATGATGAATTGATGTTGGGGCACCTTTGGTTAACTTGGGGAAAAGGCTTAAACTATACATGTGTTTGTATAATTTCTGTATCTTCTTACATCTATGGGCACATGGACCTGCTGAGTCCATGAAACAGATGGGAATATGACAGACTGGCTCAGTAATGTTAAAGAGAATTCAGGGTTTTTGATGAAAGGTTTCCACTGAAATGTTCTGTGGTGATATGAATCTGACTGGTTTCCTTATAAAGAGGTTCTTTATAAGGCTGGAAATATGAAGTGTTGCATGAGGGCATCATCATCAAAAGTGGTTGCCAGATTGCTTCATGTAGCTTCTTTTGAGCTCCAGTATTTGACGTGCATTGCTGTAAATCTTGGTGGTTAACTCTTGACTTCCTCTCTTATAATTATTTAATATTCTTGTCCATATGAGGGGAATTTCGTCTCTCAACTCGTTATTGTCACTGAATACAGTGGCATTCTCACTAGAGACCAGCTTTTCGTGCAAAACATAATATCATGATTTTCTAGATTTTCATTATATTCTCATATCCTTCGTTCCCATAGTTACCAGACTTTCTTTTTTCACCAGTAAATGAAAGCAGAACAGGGAACAGTTCAGTATGAATCTGCCATGGCAGCTGGCCTTCACTTTCTTCATAGAGCTTAAAATAGCTAGTTAAAGTTTTTCAGTAATGGCAAGAAACTCTTTTATAACCCTTACAGATACAGATTTGGATCGTAAGCTTAGTAAATCCTGGTCTATAAATTGTAAAATGATGAGAAAATGTCTATCACAGTTTGCTTGAGTCCAAAAATGGGCATTTTGCAATTGCTTTTGCTTTAATGTTCACATTCAGTGGTGGAAAAACTCATTCTGTGTCTTCATGTGGGACTCTGAGGTTGGTAGGTAGTTTTAAACTGCTTCTATCAACAGCCCTCGCGTGTCATGCATGACAGAGCCTGGGAGGCCAACGATCAATTGTGTTTGTGTCATGTAGCATGCAGCACAGCGCCCTGTGATTGGAGGCCTGGGTAAGTAGGGGCAGTGTTATCTGACAGCAGGCTGGGAGGGGGAGATGGTGAAGGGAGGAATGCAGGTAGAGATACCTCTGTGGTAAAGAGAGAGGTGCCGGAGGAAAGCCTGGACTGAGACTGACAGCCTTCACTGCAACCTGTCCTACACAGGGGACATGGTGGACACTATTCAACACGTAGGGACTGGACTTGTGTTTGTTTGTTTGTAAGCTGCTGTTCTGCTCCTGAGGGATCGATTGATTTCATTTATGGAGTTTAGAGTGTGGATCAGGCTGTGTACTTCTGTCCAAACCAGAGAGTGTGGTGGCTGTACCTGACCCAAATGCGACAAGCCGACATTTTTGAATTCCAAACGCCTATTTTTTTTGTTTCGTATACTTTGAACTATAATTATACCTTGGGTATGGATGGATTTCTTCAGGTTGGGTTGTAGGTTTACCCTTAAGCTGGACTGGACTGGCAGTGTTAACTCCACTTCCTCTCTCCTCGGCCTCTTCTCACCTCTGTTGCCTTTAAAAGAGCCTCTTCCCCTCTTGTATTTATCTCAGCTGCACTCCACTTCAAAGGGCCTCAGTCACTGCAGGACACAGAAATGCTAATTGCAGGTTCACATAAAACAAGTTTTTTTGTGTCACTTAGTGAACACATAATCACTGTGTTTGTGTGTGCACTTTTTACAGTTTGTGTACACACACACGTGTAATCATAGTAACAGACGTCCTGTGCGTCTTTATGTTAAAAAAGCTTGTTTTTTGACAAACCTGCTTGAATGACTTTAATGAGTGTTCATGCTACGTGATTCCTACCTTAACAGCATGTGTGTCTGTGTGTGTTTTCCCCAGCAGCGGAACCTGGAGGGTTATGTGGGCTTCGCCAACCTCCCCAACCAGGTGTATCGGAAGTCCGTTAAAAGAGGATTTGAATTTACGCTAATGGTTGTAGGTAAGTTGGAAAAGTTTACAAAGGACTTACTTGTGCCAGTGTGTTCTCTCATCTCTCTGTGTCTGTGTTTTCATTTTTGTGTGCATGTGGGTGATGGGGGCAGGTTGAAAGGAGGTAAAGCATGTGTGGCTACCAACACACTCAGCAGCTCAGGGTGACAAGCTGACAGTTTAAAAATCAGTTTCTACGGAGAGCTGGTGCCCTGTGTGGTTTCTGCAGGTACATTGCAGTTTTGTTCAGTAAATAACATTGTGTGCATGTGAAAATATTCCTCGGAAAAAGTGGATTTCCACAGTTTCCTTGGGGCAGTTTTCTCTCCAGAGCCCAGGATGCACAATGACACATCTGTGTGTGTTGGATTATTTTTATTTGGAGAGTGAGCTGCAGGATGTCGGTATGTAAGGAAGGCTAAGGATGAATAAACTTGGGTGCAAAATGTGGCTAACTTACAGAGGAAGGGAGTGGACAGGAACCATGGTTTTGGCTGTGTGTATGTGAAACACACACATAACATGGCTTTACAGCAGTGTTGTAATGACATATTGAACCATGCTCTGTGTGAAATGGCCCTGTAATGAGCACATATGGATTGTGCAGAGGAAGTCCTGTGGAGCTATTCAGCTGTCAAACGTATCTTATCTAGATTAGATGTGTATTGTGTATTAAATCAAAAAGTTGGGACTTGCCAATGGCAGCATCAGTGAATTACTGTTTGTTTGGATGTGGACTGTTGCCAGCTTTGGTTGATACTGGACAGTATTTTACTTTTTATTGTGTGGTAATAATTTTACCATGGCTTACCATGAAAGCCCTAACCCTAACTATAATCTATAGTCTTTGTTCTTGGCTATGTCCGTCTGTCTAAACAAACAGTGTTAATCTTTTTAGTACAAATATTATTTGCTTGTATTCATCCACCCTAGCGCAGCAGGGAAAGACCCTTGGGGGGAAATGAAGAAGGACTAAATGAAATGTTCATTAAATTAAATGGTCATAGATCACTCTCCATGTATCATGTGGTGATCCTAAGCAGTCAAGTGAAAAGAAACACATTTTTGTGGTGTTCAACCTTTATTATGGCAGCCTGGGGTTGTAGCTTCCTGTTTAGTAAACACCCACTGTAGGAGAGTAGTGGGATAGAGACAAACACAGCAGATTGATGGCTTGGGGGAGAATCAAAGAGAACCATAATCAGCTAGATCCTGTTTCAGGCGCTCTCACACATGGGCTCCTCTGTCCATCTCCCCAGCTTTCTTGGCTACTTGCCCTGCATACCCCAGCTGATCAAAACTTCACACAATTAATGCAAGAAGTAAAGCAGAGTGTTCACGACTCAGGAGTTTGTACAGACCACTTCTGAATGGATTCAGACTCTACTGCAAAACTGATCAATTAAAATGGAAAAGGAAATCTTGATAAGTGTTAGCAGGGTCTGTCACCACATGACAGTAAGCATACGCAGCTTGTGTGTGCTCTGATGTGTCTCCGCTGGCTTCAGCACGGCTGTACTTTTCTTTGTAGTGAAGTGTGAAAGATTGACTCAGCACTGAGGCCCGGTGATGTTCCACTGTAGTTTTGCAACAGATAGATGGTGGAACATGAGCGGACTGGACTCATGCCTGCAGGTACTGTAACCTGTTCAAATTCAACAGTGCAGACAGTGGAAGGACATTTTTGTAAGATTAAAATGTGAAGAAGAGAATAGAGATTAATAAGAACGTATCGACTCTAGGGATGTCCTGATACCATTTTTTCCCGCCTGGAGTACAAGTATGTACAGTAGCAACTGTAATCAGATGTTGTTGCTTTTTGACAGTACCTGAGCTCCAGCAGCTGAGGAGAAAGGTGCAATCGTTTTTTTTGTTTGTTTTTTTTTTTCTCAACAAATTTCTGTGGACATTTTTTCTTACTTCTGCTGTGTTTGATACAGTGGTAGCTGCTGCTGTCTCACCCTGCTGGCATTAGCAAACTTGTTGGACTGCATGTTATGCTAACACTTAAAATATATAGCTTTGCGTTGTGTTTAGTCCGTCTTCTCCAAAGCAGCTTTTTCCTACATCTTGACAGTGTTCGCGTTCTTGACCAGATCTTTAAACTAGCCAGCAAGTACAAAGGGGCCTAAATAAAAGTGCGAACGTAAAAATATGTGGCACTATACTGTATGTATACTGTACATAATACATAACACTGGAAAGCAGGGCGATCCCCCAAATTCTCAAAATAAACTAACAAATTATTTGAAACAATCATGTCTGCCTCTGTGTCTACACAGGGGGCATAGCAACAGCACCTTCATCTGTCCACACAGGATGTGCTCAGACACAGTATTGAGTGTAGGTCACTCGTCTTTTGGCACACAATCGCTCCAGCTGTTTAGACAGTTGGAGTGATTAAAATAGAAGCATATCTGTTGTGTCAGGAGTGTGCAAGACGGACAGCTGAAAAAACTGATAGGCCACACATCGTGAATTGACCAAAATACAGGAGTTAGTCTCTATATTAGCTACTCACCATGTCCTGAGATGATTAAAATGACTTATTCTCATTAGACAGTTTCCCAGGAATACAAATTTTCACCACCAGCCTGGATCTGCTGTTCAGGAGCTGATTTAGCTGCTTGACCTCTTAACAAGAAGTGTTTTTGTGTACTAAAGCTAAAAAATTACCTCTGAAATAGCATGACCCTAATGTCCCACATTAGCCAATCACATAGGTGACAATATGAGACATTGATGTCTGACGAATCTTATTTCAGCAAAAGCTGATCCAGCTTTGATTTTTTTTCCCAGACAACCCTGTTTTTTTATTGCCTTGGCACATCGCGCTGCCAGAGCAGATGATAATAAACAACCGCTCTACCACTGGCTGTTATGTGTGATGTTGGTTGCTCTGATGTGGGATGTAGTGGTGTCATTGTTGGTTTTGCATGTTAAATCTATCACTACACTGGTCCACTCGAGGTGCTTGTCATGCCAGGAAGCAGCTCCTCTTGTTCTGCTGTCAGTCGGTCACTCCCTGAAAAGGAGAGCCACCAGAAAATGCTCCTCTAGTGTTTTTTTTCCTCATCCCCTCTGTCTTTTCCCTCTCAATCCTCCTCTCCCTGAGAGGGAAAAAGCTGCTTCCTGCTTCTTTGTCCAACTGGCATATTGAATAGAAACTCCTGGAAAGACCATTTAGATTTAGCGCCAGTGTAGAGAGCTAAATGGAGCTAAGAATTGGATCACCACTGAAGAAAGCTGGGAGGAGAGGGGAAGCACTGCCTTCTTCATGCTGCTTCTTTACAAGACCAGTACTTAACAGCCCTGCTACCTCTGCTTTCTTAAAGCCACTCAGGAGGAGAGCACCAAAACTATTTGAGTCTTAGCTTGTAAGCAGAGCTGTGGGATGTATGTGTAGTACACGTGCTTTTACAGCTTCATTAGCCTTTTTTAACTGTGTTAATTAATTCACCATTATTTTTTATTTAATGATCTCCTTTAGTTATTTTTTGATCAGATGCTGGAAGCAGGGACAAGCAAATGTGGCAATGTCAGTTGGTCCACCCTGAAATTATTGTATTTATTGCCAGAAAATGGCGTACAGACATTTTCATTCTCCACTGGGTGCAGCCGTACTGACTGTGATGATTCTCCCTGACTTTCTACCTAATGCAGTGAGATTGTACGCCTTATGACCAAATGCTTAGGACCAAAAATGGTATTCCCATCAACAATGCTAAACTAATGTGGTGAATAGTTTAAACCTTCTACCTAAACAACAGGACACATCCTGTCCCTGTGCAGCCCAATAACAATCATTTCAGCCCATGCTGACTGTGCACTGCAGGCTCACCAGATGTACCAGACAAGTAAACTGAACTCCCTTTTCACACACCATAGAGATGGACTTTGACATTCTTGACAGTATTCGCTTTCTTGACTAGACGTTTAATCTAGCTGGAGCCAACAAGCACAACAGGGCCTTCATTCAATAGTGAAGTCTAGTGAATGAAGCAAGCACAGTGCAGTAGTCGTCTGCCTACTGGGTCAGTGTATGTTTATCTGTCTCACTTATCTGTGTGTGATTGAAAGGCAGCCTGTCTGCCCCGCTGTCTATCCTGTTGCTGTTGGACATCTCTAAGCTTGTGAGCTATGTGTGTGTGTATGTGTAATAACAGATAAGTCGGTCTGACAAGCTTAGGATTGACTATCTTGCCTACTGACCTTGCAGAAGGGAGTGAGTGAAGGATCCTAGGAAACTAGGATCAAGATGAAGGATTTCATTTTCGCACAGCTACTGTCAGTTTTCCACCAATTAGAGTGATCTGTTACAGAGAGATGAACAAACTGTGGCAAATGGTGGCAGACACTAATTCCTCATTTACAATTTCACTTATGTCAAGCTGCATACGTCCATTTCTAGCCCCCATGTGATGATGACCAGTACACTGAATATGATTTTCAAAGTGTTTTATGTAATATCAGCTGTTCCCTAAATGGATCTGAACATCTTGACCTACTCGTACAATAGCAGTAAAATGTTAACATGAAAATGATAAAGCAGAATATGTATATATATATATATAGAATATATATATTATAGAATAATATATATAGAACTATTTAGACATTTAGCAAACAATCCACTTGCAGTCTACAGTAACTTAGAAAGATCAAGTCAAACACGTTAAGAGATGATGAACTATGCTTGACAGTTCCTCCTAAAGACTCACGCTACTTTATGACATTTGGAAACAACATTTCAAGCCCAAATTGGCTCCTTGTCTGACACAGAGGAGCATTTTGGCATGCCATAGCAGGAAATGAACTTCCAGAGTCCTTGTACTCTGTATGCTGGCTTACTGCCATGGTGTATTGGGACACTTCAGTGGAACAGAGCTGTCTTTACCGTTATTACTAACACCTGCTTTGACAGGTGCCTGCAGTCTGCTGTAGTTAAGAAATAAGGCCAAAGATCATTTACGATGTGTTGTTTTAAAGGTCTGGTATTGTGGAAGAAACTTGAACTGCATGAACTGGGAAGATGGTGGGAGCCCTCCTGTCCTGTGAAGTTATACTAAATGCTGTATCTTGTCTTTTTAAATATATCCAAATTCCCACAACTATAGTATTTCAGGAGATCACCAAAACCATACCCCCGCAAAGCACTGAAGTTTCAACATTTACAAATGCAAATATGCTGACAATTCAGCTACAGCCAAGCTAAAGCAAAGCTTAAGTGTGGAGGTGAACCTGGGGCAAACCCAGAACATGCTAAAAGATGTGGCATGGGAGTGTCTGGGGTCCCTCAGTAAATGCTGGAGGAAGCAGCTAACGAGAAGGACATATGAGCTACGCTGACCCAAAAAAACAGCAGAAAATGAACAAACGGACTATTGTAGGCTACACATGTCCACACCCTGTATGAAACATTACCTACACACTGCAGTACTTCATGGCCATAAGTGTCGCCAGTGGGTCCTCTTGCAGCTGCAGAAGTCCAGGAGTGTCCAAGAACAACAAGTTGGTACATGTGTCCCTCAGAAGGTTGTTCCCATGTCACAGAGACACAACAGTTCTAAACCTTGAACAGTTACAGCTAAAAGAGATAGAGATTCATCCAGCTAATTGGGTGTTTTGTTATTGTTTTTATCATCAGAAAGATTCTGCTTTGACAGGAAACCTCGGTCGAACTTTGTCTGCTCAGTAGTCATTATGGAGGACATTGAATCATGTTCTGAAAAAATGTCTTTTGCTCAAAAAATACATGATGCTACCCAGAAACCCCACCTTCTACTCTGTAAGCAGACCATCTAAAAGTTAGAGGATGATGTCAGCGTCCTGGGTTCAGTATTTTCCAGCCTGAACTCTGTCGTACATCTGTGGTCAGTCAAGGACGCATACATTTGTCCTTGTTAGAGCTGTACAGGCTTCGTCATTGCTGTTGGGCGGTGGCCTGTTTACAAACTTACTGCACAAGACTCTTCATCACCTCTGGGCACTCAGACTCTGCAGAGACTACTGTGTGTGTGTCTGTGTCTGTGTCTGTGTCTGTGTCTGTGTCTGTGTGTGTGTGTGTG
>OMLM01007351.1:22460-39544 GCA_900302695.1 Helostoma temminkii | reverse complement strand
ATATAACATTGGATGTTGGAGCCTATAAAGTTGATATAGCCAATACATCACAAAACCGCCAAACTAATTATTTTAATTGCAAACCACTTACAGTAACTGGAAGTGTGCATCATGTGCAGTATGTTTCCGTTGAAGATAATATCAACCGACAACGTCTGATTTTATCTGCAGGCACAGGAAGCTATACAAAAATGTGCACACACTATTTGCACAATGACCCACACGAATAAAGAGGAGGAAAAAGTGTAAACATTGAGGATTAACAAACACCATTAAATGGCTCATGCAACCGCTGTGTTTATATGTTTTGCTGATAAATGTGCTATGTGTTTAGTTGATGATGGGGGTGTTTCTCGCTAGCTGGACCCTGGGAAGATAACAACCACAAACCATAACCCTTGCAAAGTCCTCTGTGGAAAATCTGGCTCATGGGGGGTGGAAGGTGAGAGGTCAGGGTTGTGAGCCCTACTTCCTCTCTGCTGTTCAAGAAAAAAAATCTGAGAGAGCCCAGTCCACGATTGTTCTCATAACTGTATCAGAAATGCTACATGTGTATGGGACAGTGTAAGGAAAGGGGGTCCCATATGTAGAGGGGCCTCTTGAGATAGGTGGGATTAGGCTATTATTAGTGTCACATGTTGCCAGTGGAGGCTCTGAAACCTCTAATGCTGGCTCTCATCTTATAACAACAAGATGTCCATCATGCCTCACGAGTTGAGATGAAAATATTCCACAGATTTCCAGCATTCCCACTCTCTCTGTACTCTGTTCTATTTTAAAGTATTTCAGTATGTTCCATGTGGTTTTATTAACACTGCTGGTTGGTGGGTAATGGTTCAAGGACAGAGTTGTTTCTGTAGTAAGTTTTTACCAGAACATTTGGCAGTGTTTGTTTACAAAACAGCACAGTCACACCAGCACACAAGTCCCTTAACCCCTGTTCCTTAACAGGAAGAGAGATGAACAAAATATTGATGTTTAATTGATCTAACATCTACTGCTCTCTTTTCCCCCTCTTACACACAGCACACGTGAGCACACACATGCACACAGAGAGCCCCAAGGGTCACGACTCTGGTCAGGCTCATGCACAGTTTATGAGGTCCAGGGAGCTCTGGTTGCTCTGAGGAGCAGTAAAAAGGCTATAAAACGTCAACGGATAGCCTGGTCCCCCAGTAAAAAAACTGTGCTCACAGAAATAAGCACTAACATGTGGTATACTTAAAATCTAACACATTCTCAGATATATTTGTCACCTAAACGTCCTGGGTTCCATTAACATAATCAGTTCTATAGCCTTTTTTTATAATTTTAATGCTCCAACTTCTGTTTAAATGAACTAGAATGCATGTATCACTTAGGATTAGATTTTACTAGCAGTTAACAATTTGCATTTTACTGACCAAGAAAGTTGTTTTAATGGTTCAGTTTCTGACTTGGCTCAGCTAAATAAGTAATTTATTTCCTAACAAGACTAAGAGTTTGCAGCCAGGCTTGCAGCTCTGTGGGGCTATAAGTACAGTGGCAACACTGGTGCTTTGTGGTATATGCTAATGTCTGCAGGCTAACACTAAATATTTTTGTTAACATGCCAACATCATAAAATACAAGCAGCTGCTAAGGATGGGAATGGCATTAATTTTACATCTATTTGGACATGTATGAACCAGCAATAAAGGCAAACCACTCAGCAATTTTTCACATGACCAACTTCACATTGGCACTATAGGCACCAAATATGTCTATGAAATGCTATGGCAAGCTTTCCAGTTGTTGAGATATTGCAAAAACAGAATCACCAAAGGCAATCAGAATAGTCCTTGGGAATATTTGTGTCAAAATCAGCAGTCTATCTAAAGAACAGGACATTTTTACCTTGTGAATTACACATTTGTATATTTCTGGATAAGCCACTAAATAAGCTTTTGCCTCTATGACTGACATCAGAAAACAAGCGAGTGCTGTAGAAACACAGCTCATTACATGATTAATTTTTAAAAGTCTACCTATTTGCACCAGTGTCGGTGATCAGTGTTAATGTGCTTCCGGGACCTCTGAATGTGAGCTATAAATGGACATTTCAAAGCTGTGAAAATGTGAAAAGCAGATCACTCCCAGATCTTTAATTGGGACATTTTGTATGAACATGCCTGACTTAGACTGGAGGAATCTTTATTTAGCATCACTGGTTTGATTTCAAAACAGAGAACAGTCTAAAGGACAGCATACTATGAAGCCAAATTTGGCTTAAACATCTCTACATGTCTATACTTTATGTTTATGTGCATCACATTTACTATATCAACTGGCAAGTTAACGATTCTACTGAACAGGAATGGATTTAATATTATTTGTATGAGATTAAACGGTGCTTATTAAAACTTAATTTTTAAACCTAATTTTTACTGTTAAACTTTTTACTTACAGTATAGAGTATACTGTAAGTAGGAAGATATATGCGTATCTGACAAAATATTTCACTGCTGAAACTATTTTTTTGATGTGCTGGTCATTGAATGTACATGATAATAAATTACACAACAAACTGAGAAATAATTTGACAGGGGACAACATGAATTCCTGAAAAATATAGATTTATCCAGAGTTTTTAAATCAACAAGCACATAATTGACATAACAAAATGAACCAGCAGTAGTCCACCTTGTGATCATTAACAGCACATGTGCAGTATTTTCAGCTAACTAATGCAGTAGGCAAAATTACAATAAATTAAAGCACCATGCAGTCATGACTGTGAAAGCTGCAGCGGAAAAGCTATTATTGTTAAATTATACAGATTTTTTTTCACAATGAGTGAATTAAAAGACTGTAGGTGTATTTTTTCCAGGCTTCTGTCCTTCTTACGCACATATGCACATTATCAGTACTGGAATCCATTGCATTGCTGATAAAATGCAAATCTTCTTGGCTGTGGAAATGTAAAAGATGTGGGTAGAAGAAACGAGAATGGAAATTGATCAAAGCCTTCCTCACTATGCCTGCTTGCAAAGTGACCTATATACACTGCACAATGATGTCTGTCAGTCTGTAGGAGATGTGAGATGGCAGAGTGGGAATGAGGTTTCTCCTGCTGCCAGCTGTGGTCTCTCAGCTGCGTGTGCTATACAGGTCTTCATCATCAGGGCTTGACTGGCCGAAGTCCATTAGAGCAGGGTCTGGCTTGAAACCAGAGCCACCTGGAGGGCAGCAAGAGAAATGCAAAAGATCTCAGTTACAAGAATAGAAATGACAATAAATGCATCAGTAGAAATAATAAAATTACTAAAATGAAACCAATAAAAAACCACAAGTTGAAACAGTTAGAAATGTGATAATTCTACTACATTACATTATTAAGGTCACAGTCAATGCTGTGATTAATACATTAAACTGACAAATCTTGGACCTAAAATGTAACCGATATAACTAATTATCTTGCTAATATTAAACATAACATTAAGTTAAATTTAACTGAATACGGCAGACTAAAATGAACAGCATTTGCCAGATTGTGTGACAAGAATGTATGATTTTTTTTTTCTTTTTACTTGTACAACTCTGGTTTATGTGGTTCTCCATCCTCTTACAGATTGTGGTCTTTGTGGCTCACATAACAGCAGCATTCACTTTTTCACAAATGTGTTTAAAAATCTCCTTTGTGTGCATTTGAAGAGTTAAAAAAGAGAAAATTTCAGGTAATTAAATATTTTTTATCAAAACCAGTTTGCAATTTAAATTTAATAATGCAAGAAGATTACTGGGAGATAAGACTCAACAGAAAACGTTGTCAAATCGTTCCTCCCATCAACTTTTTGAATAAAATTATGCTCTTTAAAATGAGCTCAGTGAAATGTAAGAAATGTAAAAATACCAGAAGAAATCCCGTCACTGAGGCGCAAAATTGCATGTACTAGTTATGATTATATCAGGATAGAAGTACTTACTGCATATATACATATTAACCTTCCAGTTAGGATATTTCAAATATATTAATGTATTTATTTCAACTTAATTTTTGTTGAAGCATACATGTATATGACATCTGTAGCAAAGTAAGAAGTAAAATTAAGTTTACAGTCACTAGTAAAATTATTGGCACTCATATCACTGAACATCAACTGGATTCAGGTGTTAGTAGGACTCACTGTAATGAAATGAAAATGGAGGTGTAGTGTTTAACTACCTTGACTCATATAAAACTCAATCAGTGTCAGACTACTATTCATAAGCAGCATCAGCTGATGTGAGTCATGTCTAACAAAAAAGGAGCTCTTAGAATACCTTCGATCAAGACTTGTTGATTTGCATGTAGCTGGAAAGTGTTACAGACAGCGATCTCGAGTTTCGATATTCAGACTTAGAGAAATTGTCTATAAATGGAGATTGTTTGGTACTGTGGCTATTCTCCATATAAGAGGGGAACCAGCCAAGATCATTCCAAACGGAACAACAGAGAATATTCAATCAGCTGAAAAATGGACAATTCAAAAAAACATCAAAGTAAATCTATTACAGAAAGACTTTAGAGACACAAAATCTGCCTTTTAGAGTAGCTACGTCCAAGCCCAGACTGCAACCCAATAGAGATGCTGTGGAATGACCTCTAGAGATGTTCATATCAGACGTCCTAAGAATATGGTTGATGATCCAAAATTTCTTTTGAATGCTATGCAATTCTAATCCACAGGTACAGGAAGCTCGTACTTAAGGCTACTGTTGCCAAAGGTGGTTCAACACAGTTGCCATTACTTTTTCCACCATCACTGTTTGTTTAATGGGTATGTACGACGCATCATGAATGTTTGCGTTTTATCAGCTTTGCAATACAGTGTTTGTGGTATTTTTGACTTCACGTTTTATGACCAAATTTATGCAGAAAACGACAAACAGTGCCATTAGTTTCTTGCAATGGCATTTGAAAAAGGCATATTCTCATCATTTTTCTGCAGTGTCAATATGGGATCACTGCACAGTAAAATTGTTTTTCTGTTTAGTGCAAAATGATCTCATGTTTAATTAAATGGAAATGACTCTTTACGGTGAACAGTCCCACAGAGATATGAAAAACTGCTGCAGAATTATTTTACTTCTCAATCTATTATTATCTTTTTGCCATCATGCCCCATCAATCCATAATACATTTTAGAAATATTATTTTCTGTTCATGTATCTTTTACTTCACAGTTTTGATATCACAGAAAAGTGTAAAAATACAAATACTTACAGATTAAAGCTTTGAGTTTGAAATACATTTGCAAAAAAGTTGGTTCTTGCACTCAGTTCTTATGAGTTACTGAGGGCATGTTAGTATGAAATTGTATATATTTAAAGTTTAACCTACAACACAATAAAGTTCACACAAAGTCAGAGGGTCCCTGAACTTCATGAAACTACTATAGATGTGTTCTGCGTGGCAAAGAGTGGTGTCTTTTTGTCTGAAAGATGAGACGGAGGAGTTAAACTGCTCTCAGACTGTAAGTACAGTACGTTCCCGGTTACCTTCAGAAATAGAACTGAAACTATTTGTTTTTATAGTTGACAAATTTCACTGGAAACGGACAACAGCATGATTCAATCTGAGCTCATAAAAAGTCTTAATTAACACCAGACCTAGTAACAAGGAAAAGGCTCCAAGCTTTGAGTTTCTTTGGGATTCAGGCAATTCCCAAAAGTGACGGAGTGTGTGTCATTCTGTATCCTTGAGTAAATCAAGCCCAACTCGAAACCAGCACAGTGCTCTCTGTGCATTATCCATAGTACCTGTTTGTTGGACTTTTCAATGGAACTGTCTTTTTTCATAATTTTCCACTTAAGTAGCTCCTTTGTTATCGGTCTATTCCTCTACAGTGTGCTTCCAAAGAAGAAGATTCATTTCTGTGTCATGTCCATCTTGTAGGAAGAGGTGATAATAGATAATTTAGTTTGAACCCAGTCCTCTAGAAATTCTGTTCTACACATTGTATCTGCAAACATAAAAAAATTTTGAGGGAATAATTGCAGCAACATTTTCTAGAAACATAATGTGGACAACTGCAATGGCAACATTAAGGTAACAGAAAGACTGTGTTTGGCATAACAGAGAAAAACTGTTTCTCTGTTAAGAGAACAGTGACACAACATGTTTATTGATATTAAACAAATTCACACATTTTCTTTAATCTTAAACAAATAGTTTTCGTTTTCTAAACTTAACCACACACAGAACTCTGGAGTCAAACTCAGGTCTGTGGTGCAAGAGAAGAAAAAACTTTCAGATCTTTATGGGCTCCATATGAATTACTAATGCAAATATTCTGTTTCTTAACATACTGGGCCAGAATATTTCTGTTACCTGCTGGCTCATCTGGAGCCCTCGATGCAGGTGGTTCTTCTGAGGATGGAGCAGTCTCAGCTGGAGTAGACAAGGCCTGGCTGGCTTCAGTGGAAACTTCTTCTGGTGTTTGTTTTGTGTCTGAGGGCTCTTTACTTTCCAAAGGGACAAGTGGTTTATCAGAGGTTGTGATTGTTCCCATCTCTGATGGCACTAAATGTACAACTGGATCTGGGCAGGAGTGGGAATACAGCAAATCATCAATAATATTCTTTGTGTGATTATTTAATAGACATAGAGATGGAGACAGAGGTCGATATCTATGATACCTGTGATGGTCTCGGTAGGGACCTGGTGAGGGGATAAGTCTTCGAGCTTTACTGATGATGCATCCTCTGTTATGACACCAACAACAGACTCATCGGAGACAGGCACAGACTCAGCTGATTCCAACTCTGGCTCCTGGATCACAGATCTCTGGGAGGATCTGGACTCTGAGGCCTCCTCTACCACTGCAGTCTCTGGATTTGGCACTGTAGCTGACTAATCCAGAGAGGATTAAAAAAACTGTTCTATTACGACTTGCACACATTATTTGATTTTCAAAGTGTTTTTTTTTTATCATTTGATTAATCACTCTAAAACTGTGTCAGCAACAGAAGTAACACATTTAATCTAAAAGTAGAATACAGCACTAACATTACCATTTTCTTGAACATTTGAGTTCTAATAGAGTTGATAATTTACACTGACTGAACAGAGGAAATGTAATTTCTTATATTAGCATTTTACATTCGAGGCATTTTGCCGACACTACAGAATAACTTTACAGTGAGTTTGACAGAAGTCATAAAACCCTCTAAACAACAAGCAAATTCCGGTAACAATACGATGATCAAAAGGGCAAAGTGCCGGCAAAGGAAATGAAAGCCGACCTATTGCACAAAAGGGATTCTTTTTAAGCCAGTAAAATATGCAAATCATGCGGAAAGAGAAAGTTGCCATTAATGGGTAAAAACTATGTTTTGGTTTTGGTCACACAGTAGTTTCTATTTTTTAAATTAGCTGTTTGAATCCAAAATAAAGCTCATAACAAATCAGCGCAGATACTCAGTATGACTGTTAACCTGTGGTTGTGATGCAGTAATCTTTTTATCAACAGGCTCCTGGAGCTTGGACGTGAGCAGTGAAGATGCCATAGCGCTGCTCCACTGTCCTGCAGCATACACCTTCTTACCTGTCACCTTAAGATCATAACATACAATAATGGTTATTAACAATAGATTTGTAACTGGTAATGCTGTGTAGGTTCAAAATGAGTCAAAATTTCATAATGTGTTACCTTTAACACAGCCACTGCTTGGGCTGGGTAGCACACAGATGCTCCTGCACCCATAAGACCCAGTGGGACTGCTAGCTGCTTTAGACGGGAGCCTTCAAGAGAAAAATGGCAATTGGTCTCACTTGGCAAATATTATACAGTAAAGGCAAACATCATACAAAACTGTCACAGAGGATTCATAAAGATCAATAGGTACAGTCTATTAACACTTATTTAGATCAGTAACAATAGTTACACTTGTATTGGTGGTTAACAAACCCTATCCGAAACCAGTTCGAAAATAAGTCAGACACTGTCTAGTTGTAGTAGAGGCATGAAATGTTAGAAATTAAAATCCTAGTCTTGATATTAACGTTGAAATGTAGAAACAAAAAGTAAGACAGAACAAAGACTTCAGTGAAAACTCAGAACTCTTTGTTTTCACAGAACTCTGTGTTGTACTTTGAGGTTTTGTGGTTTAGAAGTCAGGTGTATGTAACTTCAGTGGGAAACTGTCAGCCATCTCATATGAATAGGATAAATGTACATAGAATATGCCTGCGCTATATGTGCACCTGCTGTGTGAAGAAGGGTGTGGGTACAAAGTGAATGAGTTAGTCTGGTACGTAGGCAAGGTACTGTAGGTTGAGTTGTTGATTTCACTATTTGTATAATTTTATATACAATCAGACACCAATTTGTTTCTGAATCTGTTTCCACAAATCCAGATTAAGGGCTGATTAATAAAAATTGATAAGAAAATATCTTTGCTTAATATATATATATTTTAATAACACAATGGCACTGTAAACAAACAAAATGCTTCATTTACTACAGCTGTTGCATAACCAAAAAGTCAGTCTAACTTACTGAATTTGCTTGCGGATTATCATGATAATGCAAGGGACTCAAGGCAGTTGCTTTGTTGTCAGTGTTAAACAGTTTCAAATACAACATCTATATATTTGAACTACCAGTTCTACTGAATACTAAATATTTGGATTTCCTGTGAAGAAAATTAATAGATTCTTTTCTTTAACAGCAAAATATGATAAGGTTGCCAAAAACAGGAAACCTCTTTGATTCCTGCATGTTGCAGCCGTAGTTATCAAATTTGACTTTTTATTTTTGTTGTGTTCACATAATAAAGATTGTTTGTCTTTATTATTTTTTTCTCCTTCTTTCTTCAACATCTTGATCTTCTTTATTTAATATGAAATTTCATGAAATCTCAGTTACTCAACACTGTTTACACATATTTGTTTAGTCATTTATTATAGCTGTTGTCATTGCCCTTTCCTGTTTGGCAATGCTGTTATCTTTGCTGCTTCAAGCCCCTCTCTAAAACTGCATCTACATTATCCACCTTACTTTGTCTTTAATCCTTTTTGATCCTCTTTTAAATTCCCTTAACCGCCTCAAACATTTTTTTTCTCTCTTTGTCTAAACATTGGGGTTCCTTTACAGTTATGCCATTATTCATTAAAGATGACCTACTGGTGTCTCACCTCTACAGACACGTGCAATAAGTTGTAGTCGAGGTAGACCTCATTAGCTGACCTATGGCTAAAAATCAACTGAGACCCAGGTGGGGCAGATTTCCTCCCAAGGGCCTGGGCAAGGCAAACTTTGATCTGTTGGTAGTCCTTAAACCCCCAGATTTTCTTACTTACTGCCTTTAGATTCTTACTTTATCTTTCCTCTCTTCCTTTTGTCTCGTTAGTAGTTATGCTAAAGTAATGAAGTTTATAGGATGCTTAAATATTGTAAAATGGCATGACGATATATGGTAATTTGTGTTTATATAACAGAATCGAGTTACCTCTCCTTGCCAAGACCATCCCAAGCAGACCAGCCATGGTGATGGTGCCGAATCTTGGTAGAAAACCTGGGGGAGGGTCTTTCAAGTAATAGTATACATCTAGGAAACAGGTCACACAGAACACAGTCAGCATGATTATTTTCTCAGCTCTGGGCTGATGTTTGACCCTCACACTGTCATTTTCCTGTATTTACAACAGCGGCAGTAACTGTACAAGTGATAACATACTGTAAACTGTGATAAAAACAACCACAACGTTATCTAAAGCAGAATTGCTTACACATTTCCTGAGAATATGAGCATAGCACAACACGTTCAGCTAAAATGACAAAGAAACCTGCACAGTAACAAATGAGAAACTGTGTGCTATTGTAGAATTATATTTTACTTATCTGATCTTCACCAAAGTCACAAATATCAACAAACACAATATATCTAAGCTGATGAAACACAACCAGTCATGATCTTCCAAATCTTTATTAAAACGCACAAAGTGATGGTCCTACAAGTTTCTACACATCTTGACATTATTTCGCTGGATACCTTGTTAAACAGAGGAATTTATTCTCACCACCAGGATGGCATGCTGTCCAGGTCCAGATGCAGCAAAGCAGCTCCAAAACATGATGCTCTCTCTACCATACTTCACTACTGGATAGGGGATGATGTTTTAATGCTGGATTGCCATTCTCTTTTTACACAATACATGGTGCTGAGTGTTCTCTCCCAAAAAAGATTGCTGCACAAATTATGTTTTCCTGGAAACATAGCTACTGGGAAAAATATTATGTGGAGTGGACTAAGGTTGGACTGTTCACCACAGTACACATGGCCCAAAATTGGAACCACAAACTAACATGAAAACATCATCTCAAATGTTTTGCTGACATTTTCCAACATCACTTTGTGTGTTTAATAAGTGTTCAGGATCATGATTGTTTGTGTTTTAACATTCTGTAAGTAAAAAAAAAAAAAAAAAAACTCAAAATATGGTTTGTCCCAAATTTGCTATATTACTCTAGCTCACTGCTTTGTAATGGGAGAAGAAAAGGATATGGAGTTTTGAGTAAGGGAGAATCTTAGCTACAATTAAAATCTTAAAAAGGTACCTACTGTTGACTCACCCTCTCCTGCATAGTAAAAATTAACACTTCCTGTTTTCACTGAGAGACAGGCACCCTGCAAGGAAACAAGCAGAAAACAGAAACTACTACAACAGACAGATTAAGAAAAAGGTACATCTGAGTCATTGTCAAGCGTTTGGCCCTTAATTTTTCACATTATCAAACTGTCAAAACTCTTCACAACTAACCGTGCACCTAAACAGTTAACATCTTGAACACAATTTCCTGTCTGACTCCTCAACTTTGCTGTTTGCAAAATCATACCTGCACAGAGCACTTGCAATACGTGACATTGTGCTGTGTAACCACAAGCAGAAATAAGCCCTGGAAAACTAACACTGCAGGTGCAAGATAAAAGTTTCTCAATGTGTCGTAGCAGTTGTTCCATTTTATATAACACTTTTGTCACACCATAAGTGTTGTCTGGTTTCAGTTAAGTGTTTGAATGTGACGGCATGTTCATTCTCAGCATGTGGTGCTGAGAAGTGCCGTAGATACACACAACAAAATACAGATACCTTAACAGCCTGGAAAAACGGTTGAACGCTCTCTCTCACTGTAGTTAAGCCCCTCTCAATAACACCTGGGTTCTCTGGAACAAGATGAACCTGTGCAGGCTGTGGCAGTGGGTTGTAGATATTCAGCTGGGAAGAGAGGAAGAGTCAGCATTTTAATACAAGCGTTATCTCATGCCAGATCTGTCAGATTTAGGAACAGCCATACCTTTTCTCTGGTAACTAGTCCATCAGCAGGTGCTTTGTTTACATTGTACACACGGATGGAGGCTACTCCCAGTACAGTCGGCACTGCCACCATCACCACCTAGCGTACAATAAAAGTACATTTCTATCTTTAGCATCTGTTAGAATGTAAAAACAATTACAGTAAATGACAATGACACATGTTAATAAGCCACAAAGAGATGACTCACGTGGAAGAAAGTTTTGCAGAAGCAACAGTAGCAAAACAAGGGTGTGACACTACTCAACTAAATCTATAAATAATATTAAAGTATCAAAACTTAAAGCGATCACTGTGCAAGGTTGCTGCTTTCTCAGTGTTATAATATAACAGAATAACAATAATCAAATTTTAATGTTACAGTGGCAACATGTGTGATGAATATTTAATAATTAAATGTTATGTTTTGTATGGAAACTATTATCTAAAAATGTGGTATCACTAAGTCAAAGGTCTCTCTAAATTGTTCTTAAAAATAACATTTGAGTACATGTATTTGGTTACTTCTCACCAGTGACAGACACAAGCGTCCACAATAAATACCTGCAATAATTACACATAGCGTTATGTAACTTCGACAACTAGATATTGTCGATAACTTACAAACGCGTTAACTAAGCTAACTATCATTAACATTCAACTGCCTGTGTTCAGAAATGCGTTAACACAACCTTAATCAGCTAAAGAAACCGGGCCTGGTATAAGTATGCAGAAGTATTCTCTAGTTACAGAAGTTTATGTTGGGGCTACAGGTCAGCTATCTGAAGTAAAACTAGTTAACCTGAACACTCTGTACTTAACGTTAGCATTGTCTCGATAAGCGACGCTAACATATAGCATAGCTATTTGCATGCACCATAAAACCATGGGAAGTGACAGTCTGTTCAGGTTTGCATTAGCGGCTCCGGGACAACTGACATCAACAACACACCCGAGCATTCATTGAAAATATATATTTTACACAAAAAACTTTGCCCAAAGGACATGTCAAGCATTCACCTTAGCCGCCATGACAGCGCTCCTCCTTCTTCGTCAGTGGCGTAAACCCGGTCCGCTGCTGCCACCTACTGGACTGAGCGGTCACCTGCACCGGTTTGGTTTTACTGTGGACTCATCGAGCAAATACGCTCACACGTGGTCCTCAGGTTTTCATTATGTAATCAGATAAAACATCACGTTTAGTTTTCAGTAATATTATTTTACACTAAAAGTACTTGATCACTTAGCTTTTATTGATACAATAATGTTGATATGCAGTAATTAAAGGCAATGTAGTGAGCAACTGCTCTGGGTCCCCAGGTCTCAAAGAGCTGTTCTCTGCAAGTCTGATTGTTCTGGTAATCTGATTCACAGCAAGTTCCAAGGGAAGTGACAGAATGTAAGTAAAGTATTAACTAAGGTGAATTTTATATCAAATTATAACACATTTCGTGGCCATGTATTGTTGAGGAACTCTGCTATGTTTAAAAATAAATTTTAGTCAAATTACCACAAACTACAACAAACTGCACATTGTTCTAGCATATCACAGATCACTGGTCAAATGCAAAGCAGCTACTTTCACTATGTTTAGGTGTATGCTTTTGCAGGGGGAGCAAGTAAACATTCAGTTTCTTGAAACACATTTAGACAGAAGCAGAACATAACATGCATAAGATACACAAGATCCACATTATTTGTCCTTCTGGTTTATGGGTTGATATCCGCTTATAATTTGCACAATATACATAAATAATATCTGATATTTGGCGAATTCAGCATATAGCCTAAGATAGAAGCGGTCCAGAAGATAGAAGCGGTCCAAATAAAAAGAACATATCTCATAGTGCAGAGGATTCAGTTTATTGAAGTCAAAGTTTAACAACTTAAGTTTACAATCTGTATTTTTTGTAATATATATTCATATATATGAAACCAAAAAAGGCTACTTTAGGAAGAATAAATGTCATTTCTTTCTTTTTTTTTAATATCATCTTTAGTCAGTTAATGTACAGAATAACAGTAAGCTAATATTATCCTTGAAAAAGAGCAATATGTTCCTTTTTTAATGTCGCAGTGCAACTTACATCTTACACACCTGTGCAATGTACCATGAGGTGTACACCCCTGAAAAAACACACAGTGGAATCTCCCTTTTCGGCCTGTTTCTGCAGGTCTACACACACAAAGATCTGGGAGGGATAACACAGTCTGTGCCTACAAGTCATAACTCTCACATACAGTATGATTTCTGCTCTGCGGAGCAGCAGTTGGAAAAAGAAGATCAACACTACTGATGAGAAACACAGAGAGAGGTCTGCAGACTAAAACTGTATTGTAACTCTTCTACAGCTGTGTGTGTGTAGGAACACAAGTATAGTCAGTCCATCGTTGCCAAAGAGAGGGTTGGGAGGCACAGGGAAAGTGCTTGCATCATTTAGTTTTTTTTGTGGTACTCTCAAATTAACCATTCAAAAAAAAAAAAAAAACATGAGCTATATCTCTGGGGGGGTGTTCGATATTTCACAACAGTGTGACATGATGAAAAACTTGAACGTACACTCAAAGAAGTACAATAAAATGTGAAGTATTAGTACAGATAGTGCTGGATACAGCAGGTGCTACACATGTCTCTCACAGCCTTTAACACTGGGGGGCACTATTGAGTCCTTGGCCTGATATTGCAGATGAAATGATTCATCCAGGTTTCACAGACATTACAGACCATTTAGTGTAGAAGTCTTAACCGTCCAGTATAGACCATATGCTTGGGGGAACTGCTGACAAAGCTTTAATCTTAAACTGCACTGTTGCCTCTCCAGATTCCTGAAGTCACTGAGCACGTGTCAGCCTTCTTATTTAAACCAAAACATCGAATTGAAACCTTCTGGTTGGACACTAAAAGAGGATCTGCATTAAATTGAGTAACTGAGTAGCAAAAAGCCTCCCTCAGTCTTGTACAGTACGTGTCTTCAAACACTAATGACAAAAGAAGACGTATATAAACCTATAAATAAAATGTCATTCATCAACAATACTTAGGCATGTATCATGCGCTACAAATCTAATCATCTTGCAATTATGAAAGAAAGATTAAAAAAAAACAAACACCACAAATAATCCACAATAGTGTACCCTGTCCAATCAAATCAGTCCCAGGCCTTTTCTCATGCAACACATCATCAGGAGAAGGGTCAGCTAAAGCAGTAACTGTCAATCAACTGTCAGTGACGGTGGTTGTTAGCCTCCTAGTTGTTCAACTACTAAACACCCTGCATCTACAGAGTGAAGAGGGGGACACTGCAAAACCTTGGCATAGAATACATCATACTTTACATTATATCTATGACACAAAACGTAAATAGATTTATATATTCTTCTATGTTTAAATATATTTGTAGACTGTACACAAATCTTTAGAAAATGAGACGGCAAATGCTTTTACCTGATATTTTGAACAGCAATGGTATAGAGGCCGATGAAACATAGACCCTGTGATGCAGCCAATGAGATATAGAGATATAGAAAGTGCATTCTTCGCAGTGAGTGACTTCTTTGAAAAGAACTCTCCAGCTCTTGCATTAGCTATTTAAAAAAAATAAAAAGGAAATAAAAATGTTTTGCACCCACTCAAATACATACTCTCTGTCTTCCCTCCGCTACCTCTAGAAGCATATCACAGTGGTAGTGGAAAGCAAACATTTACATCAGTATACACAGCAGTATACAAATATACACAAGTCTTTGAGGACTAGAGAGAGAAGAAATAAAAGAAAAATTAATAAAAGGAGGAGATGGAGAGAAGCACAGAGAGAGGGAGAGAGAATGCAAACTCAAGTGTAGAGTTGCACTCAATCAGAGGAGCCTCCTTCTGCACGTAAAAATGTTTTTTCTTTTTAGAACAGTTCACAGTTTGAAATAATGTGCATCTAGCCAGCACAGTGGTTTCTCAGTGCTTGTGACACTAGTTGTCATCAGCTAAAACAGATAAACCAGCATACACGGCTGCCTTTCACAGTCTTATACTAAAGTCACTGCCCTTACTTTTGCCACAAATCCACCTGGAATAACAGTGAGGTCCCTGTAAATAGTGAGATATGCGGTGAGAGAAAAAAAGATAGAGGGAGAAAGGGGGAGAACTGGTGGCTCTGGGTGCAAAGTTCATCAGTACAAAAGTACAGTGCTCTGGTGAAAAGGATTCTCCTCTGTATTGCTGCTACATAGCTCCCCCTGCCCCCTGAAATCAACTCAAAAAAAGCAAAACCAGGAGAATACAAAGGAACAGACGTTAAAAAGTCTCCTTTTTTCCATTTGCTCAACAAGCATGTGGAGTTTATGCTGAGTTCCATAGCCAAAGGAAGATTAATGCTTTCTGTTCGGGCATGCAATAGGCACCCTGTGGGGTCCTCAAGATTATCAAAAGTTCATACACGCAGGTCTCAGACTGTTCCCTCTATGATATTTACACATCTTACAACGTGTGTTCCTGTGTGTGTGTGGGTGCGTGCTCAGAGTCATGATCAGGAGAGAAGGTTTAGCTAGTGTAAAGCTCTGTGTGTTTGTGAGTGAGTGTGTGTCCATCAAGTCTTTGCTTCTCTTCAGTTTCTCAAACATGTGTTTCAATAAAGGAGTGTGTGTGGGTCATGAGAGGTGCAGCCAGCGGGGAGAGGTCATCCTGGCCGTTGGTGCCCGGGCTGAGCTGGCAGATGTCTGCATAGAGCTCGCTGTGCCACTGCTTCCACTCTCTGAAGGTCTGGGAGCACAGGCCAGGGTCCTCCAGGAGGGCACAGATTACTGCCAGCTCTGACTCTTTGGCCTGGAGGAGTATTGAGAAAGTAAGAAAGTTACCACAATCACTTATCAAACATCTAATTTCAAATTTTGTTAAGTTAGCACCAGAGTCTCGTGCTACCTTCAAGGTACTGCGGAGAGCTCGGACCCGGTGAAGCCTGTCGTTGAGCAGGGGGTCTCTGGCTCTCTGGGTGAAAAAGCGTCGGAACTCCTGCCTGCTACAGGGTCTCGGGTCTCCTAGGGCAGTCACGTTAGCTTGCTCCAGGGCCCGATACAGCTGCTCTAGTCCGTCCAACGGCTCAGGCTCACGTCCTTCTGACACTCGCCGCTCCCTTCCCTCAGACACCCTCCTCTCTCTGCTCTCGACTCTCAACTCCCGCAGGTCTGCGACAGCCAGAAGACAACCAGTAAGACTGCTTCCAAATTTAGTGGCACAGTGTTTTGCAAAGTAAAATTTTCTAATAGAAAAGTAGAACTAACAAAAGTTCAAAAAAATCTCTTTTTTTTAAAAATTTCGTCAGACACTGGGCCTCATGAAGAGGCTACCTGGGTAAACAGTAAACAGTTTTAATAAAAAAAGGAAAAACTTAAACTTACAGTCTTATGGACTGATGCTGTGAAGATTTTATGATTTTTGATTCAGGTGCTGCTATTTGAATGACTTAGACTGTATTGACCTTCTTAACTTATTGTGCTGTCAAAACAAACAAAAGTAATTCTTAAGTCACTCTGAAAACACTGGTACAAGCAAATATAAGGTTTGCAAGAAATGAGTTAGTAAAACTAGACAAACTTGAGCTTAGAGGCTGTATGTATTTTTTTTGCAGGCAAGTAAATGTACCATACATGTTGTATTTCAAACTAGTGTTATAAACAAACTTGTAAAAGTCCAGTCACGAACTTATAGAGTTTTTGGAACAGGGAAGAGAAGTGCTGCATAAAAAAAAACATATGAAACATATCAACATCTATTGTATAGCAGCAGTAGCAGACTTC
>OMLM01007351.1:0-22394 GCA_900302695.1 Helostoma temminkii | reverse complement strand
AAATGCTATTATTTATTATTATTATTATTATTATTATTATTATTATTATATTAACTCATCATGAATAATTATCCAGTGTTTTTGGTCAAATTATATTTATTCAAATAAAAGATTATGCTATACATACAATAATGCAGGAATTCATAATGAATAGCTCAATATTCTCCACTCATTTGTTAGTAATAGTCTATTTTCCTGTGCATACTGTGTGTAATTTCCTTACCCTCCTCACCCTCCAGCATTTCTGCAGCGTGCCCCTCTGCATCCTCATCCTCGCTTCTCTCCTCCATATGAGCTGAGGTGTGAAACAGCTTTCCTGGCACTGGGTCTCTGTTCCTGGGCAGACTCTGGCTCCGCTGCTTGTGGGAGCGTCTGTGTGTGTGGCTGTGTGTGTACGGCCCCCGTTCCAGTGGGAAGGGCCCATCCCTCTCTCTGTCCCTTTCTGCTGCATGGTGTCTCCGCACGGGCAGCGTGGCCTGTCTGCGTCTCTCTGGGGACATGCCCTGTCTGCCCAGCCCTCCGTACAGCCCCATCTCACTGACCATTAGGCCTCCGTAATCACTCTCCCCAGGTGCTGTCTGGAGGAAGTGCAACCCTGCGCTGGTCAGAGGAGTCTCAATGAGATCCTGCCAGGAGCGTCGCTCACGATGAGAAGAGCGGCAGCCAGACGAGTGGGTACTGGTGCTGCCTGTGCCAGTGCCCATGCCCATGCTGTCTCCACGCTGGTCCTCAGCTGAGGAGTGGGAGTGTGTGGACTCACTGGAGAAGTGCCGACCGTGCTTGGGCTCCGGGAAGGGGCTAGAGGAATTAACCTGCGGAGGGAGAGGGGAGGTGGAAGAGACCATCTGTGGAGGGATGGGGGAGGTGGAGGCACTCATTGGTGGAGGGAGTGGAGACGGAGTGGAGCGCATAAGGCTCATGGAGCTAACTGAGCGGGGCAACTGGTCATAACTGTGAAGGAGGTTTGCCTGAAGGGCCAAAGGTGAGTGAGGTGGATGGGTGGATCAGTTATCATGGAAAGGAGTGAGGAAGAAAAGATAAAAGTTGGCGGAAAGGAGAAATGTGACCACAGATGAAAAATATACGTGACCCACAAAACAAGGAAAGGAGGAGGTGTGCAAGGACAGACAGATAAAAGAAGAAGACAGGGCAGTAAAAAGGCAGAAAAAGACCAAAAGACGAAAGCCAAAAAATAATGAGATGGCAGATGGACAACTCTAAGAATGACTGGCATGACTGTTGTATGGCTTCAGTGCCACTGACCCTCCATGTACATGTCTGAACATCTAAGGAGCATAATTCATTACACTATTCACCTTGTACGTTTTGATTTGTCGCCACCTACAGGTCAGAATGTGAACAACTTCTGGCAGCAGAAATTGATAATGTTGGCTGCTTACCTAACCAGATAGTCTCACACATGTTTTATTAATACTGAGAACTCTGCTCTATGCCGCTCTGAAAACTGCAGGCTTTTAGATCAGAATGAGACACCGCAAAGAAAACGCTGAGTGTGTGTGTGTGTGTGTGTGCACTCACTGATGGTGTGCGATGATAAGTATCACATAGGGATGAGGGACCCTCCTGTTTCAGTGTCATCGACCCATCAACGTCGTCTTGATCACTCTCGCTCCAGTAGTCTGGTGATGAGTTAAAAACACACATGACTATCAGTGACTCATAGGTGTAGAAGTACAAACAATCATTTTAAATAAGCCTATCCATCTCACCTTCATCAGGGCGTGGCACCTTATCATCTGGTGTGTAGCCAATAGCAGCCAGTCCCAGGCGGTTCATCCACCTACAGGAAATAAGCAAATAGATGATGGGATAGATGAGAGGTAAAAAAAGCATAAGATGCAAGGTGAGAAAAGCAGCAGAACGGGAGAGAGGGATGGATGGGTTATACTGGGTAACTGGTAGGTGATGAATAAAAAAGTTTCACTCTAAATCATTTAAGTGTCGTCTCTTAACGGTTGATGTGTCTAACTGACTCCACGCCTCCTGATGACGAGAGAAAAGCATCAAGATAATTAGAGAGACAGAGAGAAATGACAATCTTCAGTCCCATTGTCTCTGAACAGAGAGTCTCAGATGGAGTTCTTTCTCTGCATCCATATTTCCTGTCTTCTTCCCGTCCTTCATTGCAGATTCCGGCCTGTGTCTCTCTGCAGACACCAAATAATAAGGTCGCTACTAAGAATAGAGTCCCAGACTTCGTATAAGGAACAAGAAACTGATCATAGGAGAAAGTGCATGAACAGGAATGAACTTAGATTAAATATTTTCTTGTTTATCAACAAATTCTGTGAAGAGACAAAACTAACAATGAATGGATCTGCTAAGAAGTAGTTCCTGTGTGACCAAAGCCCAGTAAACCTTATTACACTCACAAGTCCCTGAAAGGTGCATTAATCCGAAGCTGAAAATAGTTCAGCTTCAGTGTTTGAGCATCATTTGCTAAAAACTACAGTGCCCAGCCATTGTAAGAAATTTAAGGTACAATATGCAACTTATGCTGGAGCGAAAATGAGACTTAAAATGTTTTCGTTCACCAAAAAGGTACATTCGTGATGCCCATGCCAATACTCAGCTATTCACACATATTAATGTATGTGACACTATGCACTTGCATTGTGGAGGGCCATGTGCTGTTGCACTGCATGCTCCACGTGATGGAAGATAAGTATAGCTGGTTAATTACTCTCCCCCAATTATCACCCAATGTCACTGAGGAGAGGTGTGGATAATTAGAGCTCATCAGATAGTGTTCCTGCAAATACTGTATCACTACGATCTCCCTCTCACACAAGCACACACATGACACAAACACACACATGCATTTACACATACAGTTACATAGACATACAGTGCGACAACAACAGAAGGCCAGGTTCATGCCTTATTCATACACAGTGTTGCGTTGGTGAGCCGCTGCCTTGTGTAAACTTGGTTTACTCTGTTAAAGTATTCATGTAAGGACATGTGACGTCCCCAGCCCTTCCTTATTGTCCATATTAAGACACAAACACACACTGAGAGACTCACACACTTACCTGTTCATTTCCTCAAGACAATCTGTGGCGAAGAAGAAACTCTTGATTTTGGGATGACATGCTTTGAAGGCACTGCAGTAAGGGAGAAGACATTTTTGTGTATGAGTGGTATGTTTGTGTGCTCTCGTGTTGTGTGCTTGATTAGTAATTCTGACAACACGTGACAGACACTCACAATTTCCGTCTGCACTCTATGGCTCGATCTATTCTGAACTCAGGGAGGCTGATGAAGCCCTCAGCCTTCTCATCCTGCAGGCAAAGACAGATGGAGGGTGGTGGTACATCATCAACGCAGAGAACAAAATGTCATGCCTACTGATATCCCAGTTTTATTTGGGATAGTGGTACTCTAGTCAAGCATATGAAAACAACATATGCTGTTTACACTGGCTGAAATAAGCTGCTTCCACTATGTTAGCTACAAACAGATTTACATCACATTTAGTGTACAGTTCATTTTCATCCACTGATCCAAACACCTAAATATCTCAGAATCAAAATAGGTTGTGTGTTTATATAAATGCTGTGAATGCAGATCTACTTTTAAATATTGAAAATTAAAGTTAATACATTTTCAAGCAAAAAAGCCAAAAAATGGTTCCAGCTTCAGAAATGTGAGAAATAGTTATAACAATTGTGGCTATTGAATTATTGGTCTAATCATCTCTTGATAACATAACCAGGGTTATTTTGTCAGTTTTCAGACAACTCCTGTAGAGCCACAGCGGACATAATACAGCTGACATTTATATGACTGAGGAGGACTATCCATAATGAGACTTAAGTTTTTGTTTAAACTCAGTGGATTGCCCCTATAATTTAGTTTTCAGTGCAGCTGTGATATCACTGTTCACGTAACTGATTAGTGAGTACTGATGTCAGTAAAATTGCAGGACAATGTAAAATGTTAAACTTCTAGTTCAGTGTGATCCCTTACATTTTGGTTGGTGTACCAGTAGAGGCAGGATTCTTTGAGGATAAACCAGTATTTCCTCCATTTCTGGGTGAAGTAACCTTTAGCATCCTTCTTCTTCCACAGCCAACCCTCGCAGTCACCGTGCCCCAGATCCTTACAGGAAATTCTCCTTCGACTCGCACTAGTAAGAGAACCTTTATATATAGAGAGAGAAGAGTGTTTATAATGAAATTAATGTATGAAGCAAATCACTAATGCAGGAAGATACCTGAAATCTATACAATCAATCACTGGTGGTAAAACAAAAAAAAGTCATGTTAATTTTCTATTTTGCAAGTGCAGTTTATAGTACTGTACTGCATAAGTGGACTTTGCATTATGGAGTCTGTCTAGGTTCTTTATTTTATATGTTAAGCCATTCTCCCACAGTGACACAGTGAAACTTCACAGCAAGTTCAGCATTTATACAGTTAGATCTGAAAGTATTTGGGTAGTAACATAGTTTTTATCCATCCATTACCCTAACCACTTGTCTTTACAAGGTTTGCAGAAATGCTGGAATCAGGGTACACCCTGGACTGGTCGCCAGCCTATCACAGGGCTGACACTACAACCACTCACTCATCAGTTAACCTAACTGCATGTCTTTAGGTTATGGGAGGAAGCCAGCGTACCTGAAGAGATCCCACACAGACACCAGGAGAACATGCAAACACTACACACAAAGGCACCTGTGTCACCCAACAAAGTTTTTATGATCTTGCCTTTATACCCCACCACAATGGATTTGAAATAAAACAATAAAGATGTGATTGAAGGGTAGACTTTCAGTTTTATCTAAAACATTTAGGAATCACAGCCATTTTAAACAGAGTACCTCCATTTTCAGGCGATCAATAGTATTTGTGACTAAATTGTAAATATAACCATAATTTTAAATATTTGGATAAAAAGCATTTGCAGTGAATGGCCTGAAGTCTGGAATCGCATGGACATCACCAAATCCTGAGTTTTATCATTGGAGATGCTTTGGCAGGTCTTTACTACAGCCACCTTGAGTTGTTGCTTGTTTGTGGGTCATCAGAAACTGAAAAGCTATTGGGTTGAGATCAGGTGACTCACTTGGCCATTGAAGAATATTCCATTTCTTTGCCTTCAAGTCTTTAGTTTTCTTGGATTTCATATTGGTAGCTGCAGTCAAACAGCTGCCAAATGGCAACCCAATACCTTATATCAACTCCAGACCTTTCATCTACTTCATTTGTCTTGAGGTAATGAAGGAATGGACTACATCTGGTCAACTAATGTCTTTTTTTGTTCAATTGCCCAAATACTATAGTGCTTCTGAAAATGTTGGTACTCTCTTTACTCTTCTTGTGAAACCTCTGAAAAATAAAGTTGAAACTCTACACTTCAAACATCTTGATTGTTTTATTTCAAATTTATTGTGTTGGTGACAAAATCATAAAAACTCCAAATACTCCCCAACCTAACAGGATATACACATATTTTCATTTTCATAAAACATTTTATCCTTTGCAAGGCCACAAATGCTATATACAGCAGCAGTGCTACTGTATAGTATGGAGAGCAAACATAAGAATGTAAAAAGATATAACAGAGTGCCTACCTTTACTTCTCTTTTTGGTTTTTGTTCTTAGAGAGGTGTAATGGAAAGACTAGCGAGAAGAGAGAAAACATGATGTGTGTTAGAATATGTTTAAAAAAAATCTGAGAAAGGCATGTTAAGGCACACGTTTGAGCAAAGTTTCTGGTTAGGTGTTGATGCATTTCACACATAAAGAAGAGCAGAGTTCCGTGTCTCTCTGTGCTTCTTTCCCTCTTTTTTATTTTATTTTATCACACACACAGCAGAGGGGATTATAGGCACAGAGGGATCACAATGCTAAAATTGCTACAGACAGGAAGTGACCTATAACCTGTAATGGAGAGTTAAAAGCTGCCTGCCACAGAAACTAAAGCTTAGTGATGTCAGGAGGTCATGAATAAAACCACCATCCCTACTTTTAGCATATCTGAAAATGTGGAAATGTGTCAGTAGTGTTGCATCTACAGTTATACATTTCTGATGTTTTTAGTCATATTAGTGGTACACCTTTCCTGGACAGGGCCTACTGTGGCTAGGTGCAGTGGCTATGTATATTTATATTACCGTAGATGAATAAGGCTATTTATCTAGGTAACAAAGCTGAATAAATACTGTATCTGTCATCTGCTGTGACTCATTGTATGCTACAACTCATAGTGCTTTGGAGAAGAGGCTGGGGCTAATGACTAAGACAGTTTCCTGTGTCACAGTAACCTAAATATGGAAAAGCAATTTACCTCATCCGACTGTTGTCTTTTATTTAATTATTCCAGGCCTGAATGGATTTAATCTCAGCTCTATTCTATTCTTGTCTGGCTGTATATTCAGCCGTTATTTGGACACAGTGGCCATGTAACAGCGGATGTGGTTGCTAAGAGACTGATGATGTAACTGTGAAGATTCTGTTGCCTCAACAAATTGGATTTGAATTAATATGCACATATTGTTTAAAAATCACAACAACATGCATTGGTTTATAAAACATGTATAAATACTGCATGTGACCCTTAACACCATCTGCTCTCCTACCTTCCTCATGGAGGCCGCTCCTGAGCTTCCTGAGCCTGAGTACCTGCAGCAGGAAAGATAGGATTGAGTACAACACGTGACTCTTATAACTCCTTCAGTCCTACACAAGCATGTGGTCAAACCACAATCAACCACAAACACACTCACCTCTCTGTTGTGTCTGCTCGCAGTGTGTCAGCACCTCGCTGATAGACAGAAGAATAAAAAAAGAGTTAATTAAAAAGCTTCTTAAACCCTCCATATCTACACAGACTTACACCTTTGTTGGTAATTATCATGTGATATCCTGTGTCTTTTGGCCACACTGTGCACAGTATACAGTGTCTGTTTACCAAGTGTAGTTGAAACTTTGATAAGTGACATGCATTTTATATGAGTAGACAGTGTTTCTAATATGAAATAAAAAAATCTGAAACATTTCACACTAAGATAAAAATTGACCCAAGCCAACACATATCCTACTTATTATTACTACTACTAATACTAATAAGAATGCTTTTTTTTACTAGGTTTTAATATTTTTTTTCTGGATGCTTTAAGTTGCTCTTCATGATCAGTTGGGTGAATAAAAAGGTCTAGAAATCTATTCCATAAAGTAAAATTCTATATAGTTTATTATAAGACTCTAACATAAAGATTACAGAGATGCTTTTTACCTAAGGAATGGCTATTTAATATGCATTCAAAGATGCTTTCCTGTTCTCAGCACAGTAGTTATTAATTTATTTGGTCAGTTTAACCACCAACCAACCATTTTAGTCTGATTACAGACTTGATTTCATGATGACTATAATTCAATCAGGTGTGGCCAACAATTTAATCATTTTTGAACCATTAATGTAATCATTTCCGCTGATTTTGTGGAAGTGGTTTTGATGTCTTTTAAAACAAAGCTTTCAGATAAAAACAAGACTACATGGGCATAGGTGCAGGCACCCTATGAGCATTAGCAACATTTCCTTCCTGACAGTGTTGTGATTTATCTACATAAGCAAAATTGTCCATTAAGTTTAGCTTGTGCTTCATTTTTTCTGCATATCTTTAACTGTGCAGTATTATAACTGTGTATCGTTATGCTCTGTGGTAAAATGCACATATGTTGGATGAACAATTCACTTAAGTTTGTGAATTTGCCAAAATGTTGCTGTTTAATAATGGAAAACACAGATACTGAGAAAAAAAAGCAGGTCTTTAAAGTTTGCCTTATGTTTGTTAGCGTAGGTTAGTATACTTCATGTGTTACCACACAGATATGAGTCACCACCATGAGAAACACACAGCTGGGAGGGTTAGACAGGGCTCGTGTGAGCTAAGCTGTTAGCACGTTGTGAATGTGTGTGTTTGCTTGCCCTGTGTTTTAAGCACAGTCTGTTAGTCGCGATTGTAATTGGTCTGGCTGATGCTGAGTCATACACCTACTCACAGGGATACGTGTTTGCGCGTGTGTGTGTGTGCAGGCCAGTGTGTTTGTCCAGAATAAACTCCTATTTAGACTCAGACTTGTTTGAGGAGATGGGCATATTAGGATGAGTTAGGATGAGTCGTGAGATGGCTATCCTGAATACAAATACATGCCTGTGTGCTAGTGTGTGTTTGCTTAGTATGTCTGTGTGTGTACTGGCGTGTGCGTGAGAGACAATGTAGATGTACAGAAGTGCAGATGAGCATGTCTTGGAGTGTCATTGTCATGCTCCTGGTGCATGCTGCTGGCAGCCATGCAATATCATTCATCATCCTCACTCTCCTTTGTCACCTCTACTTGACATACACACACATTTACAAACAACAGAGCACATGTGTGTGAATCTGATCTGTGAACATCATGACCTCCTCTACAACCTATAAGTTCACCGCTAAGTCAACTAATCAGATTTTA
The DNA here is from genome assembly GCA_900302695.1 of Helostoma temminkii. Taxonomy (NCBI): domain Eukaryota; kingdom Metazoa; phylum Chordata; class Actinopteri; order Anabantiformes; family Helostomatidae; genus Helostoma; species Helostoma temminkii. The sequence goes on along the minus strand of OMLM01007351.1, from coordinate 13,908 downwards.
AATCATTAAGGAAAATTTAGTGCCATATGCGGACATATTTAATAGATGCTAAAAACACAAATAGCATAATTAATGATGGCTGAATTTTATTTGGCTTCTTCGGTTTTAGGGCCATCGCTGGTCCACTGTCATGATGATCATTAGATAGTTAGTTAGATACTAACAAAACATTATACAAACAAACATAACTATAACTCCATATATAATACATATATACTGTATAGATACTATTTAACACTGTAATGAGGGTAACAATTTAGTAGTGTAAAAAAGACTGTGTACTTACAGGCAAAGCATCAGGTGGCTGGTCTAGGCGCAGGGTGGAGGACAGCATGGAGGGGCTAATGGGAAAGCTAGGACTGCTGGGATTGCGGCTCTTGCGCCGAGAGCGTCTGGTGGAGTCCCGTCGGCTTTCTCTACCTGGACCCTCCGGCTCCTCTTCGATCACCAGGATCTTGTCGTCACTAAGGTAACGCAGCAGGGAATTATCTGAATCTGTAGGAAAGAAGGGGGATAGATATGAATGAACTGGAGGTTGGGAAGGATCAACAGAACGGATGACAGAGAGAGGGAAACCACAGAGAGGAGAGCCAAGGGAGAACCCCAGAGTAGAAACAGATGAGGGTGAATATACTTCTCTACAGATAAAAACCCAACAAAAAGGAGTACAAGTAACTTAAAGCTATAGCATCTGATATGGATCCACAACTGGGGACATACGGCTAATCTCTTTACAGTGATTATGCTTATTTGGAGGGCACTAGTGCTAAATCTTATCAGTCACAGAAGGTTTTATTCTGCAGTAGCCATAGATAGAAAAAGCTTGAGTCTAATTTGTTTATTAACCATTTACTTAAATGTGGAAAACAAAAAAGTGACTTAAAGGAAAAAAGAGGAAAGGCAGACCCCTGACAGAAGTATTGTGCTTTAATGTTATTCATAGACTTTCTGTTGGTAGAATGGAGGATCCTCTGCTGAATACAGATCGAGTCTCGCCCCAACCCGGTATAGCTGGTTAGAATTGGTCACATAGAAATACCTTAATTTCCAGAGCGGATGTATAAATGCAATTTCCTTGCATTTATGTTTATTTGTCGCTCTGTTAGATACATACCTGACAGATATGTATCCTCACACAACCACACCACCATGGATAACCAGAGGATGAGCTGAAATGTGTTGAGCTGAGTATGGAGCAAAGCATAGTGCCAGTCTGAACCGTTCTTGCTAAGTGTTTGAGGGGCTGTGTTTCTGCATGTACGTGTATTTGTGTGTGTATACCTCGGCTCCCTCTCTTGCCCATGCTTGGTTCCTTGGCCTCGACCATCCAGTTATATTCAGGAGGCATGGAAACAGGTCTGAGGTCACCTGGAACGACCAATTAGCAGTCAGAGAGTCGGCTGCAGGGGAGGTAGTGGGGGTAAGTGGTGACTGAGAGACAGCGTGGGAGACAGCTGGACGGGGTAGACAGGTGAGACAAAGTGTGTGCAGGTGAGGGAAGGGGCAGGAACAGGAAACTCTCAAGGGACTGAAATGCAAGGTAAAGATTAAATGGCTACAGGTTATATTATTATATCAGTAGTTTTCTACTGGCTTCGTGAAGCTTCTGTTAAACGCAGTTGTTAAAGCTGTATCTATTTTTTTCTGATTTCTTAGCTGCTAAATGTTCACTAGCTAATTACTAACTTTGTATGTTGGTTATTTGGTTCTCAGCAGATATAATAGAATAGGTCAAAGCACAGAGCCTTTTGGTCTTTAAAGAAATCATCTACATATACTGAGATAGAAAACTAAAACAATATACTAAAAGAAGGTACAAGTCTCTGTAGAGCAGTGTGGAGCTGTAGTGTTAATGTTCTGTAGGTTCATCACTACTAGCTAACTCTATACATTGTTATTGTTAAAATGAAAATATTGATAAGTGCTTTAAGGTTAGTCAGCCAGTATGTCAAACTCTTCTCCACTGATTGCCTTCTTACAGCACACGCTTTACAATGCAAGTGGCAAGACAATCCTAAAATAGGATTCACGTGCTTCTTTCTGCCACATGACCCCGGCCTTGCACATCACAGCAGTCCATCGAGAGTTCCCAAAGTAGGTAGGGAAAGTTTCCAGGACACTGTCTGGGACAAGGGTGGATACAGGTGGTGGGGCAAACAAAGAGCTGGAGACTGTTTAGTGGACTGACCCTGTTGCACGAAATCAGTGTTTTTGGGACGCGTGTACGCAAGGTAAAGACACAAAGAAGCACAGCGATGAAGTGAAATCATGAACACACATGTTTTGAGAAAAAGGTAAAAAAAAAAAATGGTGAAAGAGCACATGCTCTATTTCCCAAAAAATACAGGAGCCAGAGACATTTCTGCCCCATTCACACTGTTGGATCACACTTGCCGTCTTACCATGAGTGGGGGTCTTGTCCCTCCGGCGTACCCCCGTATTGCGTGCCCTGTCGTAGTCAGGCCCTGGTGGTCCATCTCCCTCCAAAAGAGAGAAGTACTGACCACTGTCCTGGTCTAGGTAGTAGCTGACTGCCTCTGAACCTTTGGAGCCAGACTGGGAGCTCACACTGTATCGGCTGATGTCGTCACATGACATCATACCCAGTTCATCCCTGTGGAAGCAGAGCTGTTATCTTCACTGTCATCAGCACCATCATCACTGTCATCAGCTGCATCATAATAATCAATGTAATGATCACGATTAAACATCTGTGTGCGAGACTCCGACCTGGTGCTGTAGAGTCCAGAGACAGGAGAGAGAATATAGACATCCTGCATGCTGGGGGCATCCATTTTGGACATTCCCAAAGTCCCACCGGGTGTAGGGGAGGTGCTGGTGGGGCTGGTGGGCACTGGCTGAAGAGAAAAGAAGCAAAGAAAAGCTTTATTTCAGCACCCCCTCAATGGATTATAATTGGAAGATGGTGAGGGAATCTCAGAGCACCACCTACTAAAACTGAGTATTAGATCTTTCCCTTACCATAGAGAAACAAACACACTGTTTACACTGTTACGAGTTAAAAAGAACATTTTATTTGTAATATCCTCCTTGTACTGCAGCCGGCACTTGTTTTAACACAGAATCACAAACAAGAGTTATTTTCATAGAGCTGCCATGTTGTCTGTGTTGGCTTTTTTTATTTGTCTGACTGTGGAGCCTCTCCCCCCTTTAATCGTTTCACTATTCTGTCATTTTGTCTCAAACCTCTTCACTCACACAGGGCTCTCTCCATGTCTGTTCCCATGACAACCCCTCCTCTCCCATCCTCACCCTCGTACTTGTGTTCCCCTCTCTCCCCTCTGCTGAGCTACAGGAGAAGGAGAGGATGGAGGGAAGCTAGCCTGGCATCCTACCTCAGCTTGACTCAAGGACACGGAGATTCATTTGTCACAAGGTCCTCCATGAGGACAGGACGCCTCACATAGAGGATGTCTTGAAAATCAGTCTAAATTTAACATGAATTATTGTTCTCAGCTGAAACAGCTGTAGTGATAAATACATAGCTTCTGACAGTTTCTCCCTGAGGATAAGGTTTCCCAAATTTTTCACTCAGACATACAGTTTTCACTGTATGTCTGAGGAGTATGCTTCATTTTAGAAGGGAGAGGTGAGTGTGGACAGAATGGATAAACAGATATGGAGCTTAAGCAAGGATAAGGCAGACAGCGTTCTCTTTAAGAAAGCCCAATTTTTCATCAGCAGTATATTAGGAAAATTCATTTCATATTCCAAACTTTCCCTCACTCACTTCATCCATCCTCAGGCTCTCTCTCTCTCTCTCTCTCTCTCTCTCTCTTCCTCCTGCACCGTCTTCCTTCCATGAAGGCAGTTTACAATAAGACAGTTTCACAATAAGTAATGAAGATGGTGTGGAAAGACAGGGACATGAGAGAGAGAGAGAGAGAGAGAGTGTAAAAGAAATAGGACATAGATAGAGAGACAGAGAGAAACAGTGAGGAAGAGGGAGAGTGAGGCAGTGGAGCTGTGAAATGTGGTGACTATCGTTGAAAGTAAAAACAGTAATTTAGTGATTACAGCCCACTACTGCCTACATGGGAAACACAGAGGGGGTGGGGGTAGAAGTAGAGAGAGATGGGACTTCCACAGCAGGCGACATTCCAGTCTGTTAAAACAGCACTTAAACCATTTGACCCCTGCTGCGTCCACTGGAAACTACCTAACGTTGACAGCACGGTCCCTGTGAGACTAACTAAAGGATGTGGTTATTAACAACTTAGCTGAGATATAGTATGTGATAAGTATGTGATAATTTTACAGCTCAATAATAAACAGATTTTAATCAGAGTACAGATTCATGTATACATATAGACATAAATCTTTTTAGTGAATACACCGATAAAAAGGCAAACATGAATAATTCCCAAAATGTTGAACTGCTTCTTTAAAAAATTTTAATGAGCTTCACAAGTTCTTTGGAGACAGCAGCTGATGAAACAGTATCACTTGAAGGTTAATGTAGTAGCAGCTCTTCAGCTTTCAGTCATTGAACTTCATCAGTAGATGGAGTTTAGTAAGTTTAAAAGGATCTGCCGGTTTTCAGTTTCTGTTTTATTTTATTTCAAGCATTTTACACTTGTTAAACTTTTAGCCTTAAACTCGATCTTCTGATGAAGAGAGTGAAGTGTGATCTGTTAGTTACTGTGTTAATACATTTGTATTATTACGCTATACTATGCTATCACAAAAGTAAACCAAAAGAATGTTCTGCAATCTTTCATCCAGACCATCAATAATACATAGCAGACATTTAAAAAGAGTAATAATTTATAAATTTAAACATATATTGTGAATTTATGACAGTGGGGTCACAGACACTGTGTGGCAAATGCATGATCTGTGCAGTGACCTATGATGTGGGCGCTGATGTGGCATTGAGTCACGCGTGAAAGGACATGCACATTTTTCAGCTGCACAGCAGACATGCATGCGTGCAATATGGATTGCCATAGTAATCCTCATCTTTTGTAAACCAGTGCATTACAGTGAATCATGAAATTGCTTTTACTCCATCCTAGCATGGATGAAACAGATGTATGTACAAACACACACACACAGAATGATATGTGCCATTATTTTGTACAATAAAAGAAGTTGCCATGGAGGGATGAGGGATTTTGGGGCTGGAATCACATGATAATTTGCAGAGATAAATTGTTTCCTTTGTGGATTCAGTTATAATCCAGCTGAACATTTGCCACATTTGGGCTAAACTTCACAGCCGTACAATTTATCCTCCAAATCAGGCTTAGAGGTCTGAGCGTGGATGTTTTTGCATGTGTGTTTGTTGTGGGAATGTGTATGTACAGTATGTATCCAAATCAAGCTTACAGGCTGCAGCTTCCCAGTTCCTTTGCCTATCAAAGGAGAAATGGGACTGATATTGGAAAACATCTCTGCACACGTGGGCAAACTTGCACAGTAACACACTGACGGACAAGCGTGTATATGGCAGTGACTACAAATGTGCACACACCCACTCACCCCAGCACACACGCTCACAGGCTGTTTAGCAGGATATTTTGGATTCAGTGAATTATCTCCAGTATTTGCTGAGTAGCGGCTCTTGTTTCAGAGCCAATGGAGCTGCCTGTAGTTGCTTATGAATAATTAAGAGCTCCAGTCTTTCTGAGAGAGAACAAATCTAAAACACTCCTTTCTTTTCTTCTCCCACAGATATCTTGGTGCTCTGATCTAGGCGCTTATGGTGCATTTGTGTCTCAGCAGCCCATCAGGGTAGAATTCCCACAATCCACTGCTACTGCAAATATAACAATAAGCTCATAACAGTAACTTAAGAGTGATGACCTAACAAGGCAGAAACCTGGAAACAGGAACTGTTCTGTAGCTTGTTAAAAAGTCGTGGTAGGCTCTATAGTTATTACAAGGTATTAATGGTTTCTAGGTTTTGTAGAAACCACATTTACAGAATAGTAGCTGAATTTGAAAGTCTGCCACATCAACATATACTCTGTACAGCATATACTGCTAAATATTGCATTTATATGCTTACAGACATGTCCAAACAGCAGAAACAGTACAGAAAAGGACGAAGAAGAGACACACTGAAAGGAGACTGAAAAACATTCAAGGGAGACCTAGACAAAGACAAAGAGAGAAAAAGCTAAAGAGCAACCGCGAGCGAGCAGAGATCAAAGCATGCATGTAGCATGTAAATGAATTAGCTTGATGTGAGGTTAAAAATAGCAGCTGTGGAACACAGGGGTCTGACAAGACAGTTGTCGCCTCACAAAGCATTCAGGAAGTGTCAGACTACCCCTCGCCTCACCCCTTCATCTGTCTCAGCACAACCTGTTCTGTTCTGTGTGTCAAAGTTGTCAAGTCATTTTTCTGGGCTCTGAGAGAGTGACGGATTTACAGAGTATTTGCCCTTAAGTGAAATGTGTACACCGGCTCCAAGCTGTAAGCCTTCATACAAACACTGCACCTTTTGGATCTACTGTACATGTGCATACAATTTATTCTCCTTTCAAAAAGACTTGGATAAAAGATGCTCTTTGGGGCAATGGTTGAATGAAGGACACAAGTAAATTTGAGTGTCACAAGTGAATGTGAGTGTGACAATGGATAGGCCCTTTGTATACCTTGTGGTGACACGCACTTGTTCCTGAGCAGAAAGGCCAGGCAGTAATATACCATTCGAATTATTCACACGTCTAAAGTGCTAATGTAGTATTGTAACTACCTATTTCTCCATTTTTTACATTAATTTTCCATTACCGTCACCTAGCAATGTGCTTTTGGGATGCATAAATTCTCTGCAGGTGGACTTTTAGCTACGAAACTGTTTGCAAATGGCTTTAAAGTGTGCCAGCAGTACAGCAAGCTTAAAAGCAGGAGTGGAGAGTGAGAGGTACAACACAACTTACTGTACATGTAGTGCTAAATCATCCTACCACAAATTCCCAGCTGTAAGTACAAGATGTGTGTAGATATAAATGTACAAGACTGTGAAAGGACTTGCCTCATGCATTCTTGTTCGAATATTGGCTGCAGTCATCTTTTGAACTCAGATGAGTACTCTATATCATTAAGTGATCTAAGCACTGTACATGTCAGAATGCAAGAGTTTAATTATGGTGTTCATGTGTTGCTGGCATTTACCTGTAGGCCCAGTGGTTTCCAACGGACATTCCTGAGCAGGGCAGGTGTGGAGCTCAGGGTGTTTTGGGGCCTTTTCTTCAGCGTTAGGATGACTCCGCATGGGTCCTCTCTGAGTGCGTTGACCAGGTTCTTCAGCTGCCAGCCCACCTGGGTAGCACACACATACCACTGACATGCTACCGAAACAACAACAGCAACAACACACATATGCTGCACACTCCCCTGCACAAATGCTAAACTTAAAAAAAACACTAGTAACAGCAAACCTTTACGTACCAATACCAATGTCACTACACAGCACGCTGCCCAGTACTACTTGTCTAAAACTAATGTCATACTCAAATAAAGCATGGCTTAGTCAGTATGGTTGAGCTCTAATCAAGAGAGAGGGAGAGATGGTACAAGAAGAAGAAACTGACTGCAGTGATTCCTCATGATTTTAGCCAGCCCGTCTCCAGAGCTCACAGCACTCGTCAGGCCATTGATTGTCAATGCTGCTCTCAGCTAGTGCAAGTGTCCACAGAGGCTACCACACACAAACACACAGACACACACACACAGACACATCCACACACACAGAACTGCCCTGACCTTATTCCTGACAAAATGATGACCAGCCTTTGTCAGCCTTTAGCAACCTGTTTCTCTTTGGCCTGTTTCAGAACACTGGGTTCAGCCAGAATTTGTCAGCAACAAGAAAGGTAACAGAAGTGAGGAAACCTTAGTATTGTCTGTTGTGGTTTGTCAACTGAAACCAAATGAAAGTGTACTAGGATACACAAGGACTCACCAAGACTGTAATCATTAATTTATGATTTGATTAATAAAATAAGATAAACTCTACTTGTACCCGCATTATTATTTATTTCTTAGTAAAAGTGGGAGGGAAGCATATTAAACCTTAGTGCTCAGTCTGGTACTAACTGAAATGTAACCATGTATCAAAACAGTCAAAAATAATTTTATCGTTTTATTATTTGATTTTCAGCAACATTTAACCCTGATGATCAGGTTATCATGATTATCTTCATGTTTTTTGCAGCTCCTTTTGCACCAAAATAAGTGACAACTTTGTTTGCCTACATTTTGGTGCAGGACATCTTTTTCCACAAACACAGCAGCAACAGAAACAACAAAAATGGGAGTAGAATGAGTTAGTCACATCAGTGTAGTTATGGGCAATAAAATCAAAAGACTGAGCCCTAAGATGCTATATACACTGCAGAGCTGAAGCCGTGGAAACCTGCAGGTCTTTATTTCTTTCACATTGCACAAAGCAATTTTTGTATAAAAAATAGGAAAAAATCTAGTTTAAAGGTCGAAATTGTTGTTTTCTTTTGTTTAATAAAAAAACAGCTTGTAGAAAAGTATCTTCATTAAAGTTCTAAGAAATGTCGGTGTTTAGATAACCAAAGATTAAATTGAGGTAAACTGTTTCTGCATTCTGTGTATCATATGTAATATTTGTATATCCATTAATAACAATAACAATAGTATAAACAACAATTAATTATTGTAAATATTCTTTGCTCTATGTGAGTACTGCTGAAAGAGCACCTATTTGTACTTGAATGTAAATCAGGCATTTAAAAAATTGAAAATAAATTAAAATTTGATGTTTTTTTGTATAGGCATTACTCATTTAATAATCATTTTAAAGGTGTTGAATATTTTCATGCCAAAGATAAAATGAAGAGAACGAAATAGGATCAAAATCAACCTTTGTTTGATCTACCACTATAGTGGACAGCACATACAGGGTGTGTTAACAGCAAACAGTACCTGTCCTAAGCAGAACTGTAATGTAAATACAGAAAGAGAAGAGAAAGGGGAAATGGGTAGAAGTCTACCAAAATAATAACAGAGCATAAACTGCTGCTGGAGAGGTTTTTCAGATCCCTGGGGTCTTTATTATTTTCCCAGATGCTATTATCTCCACATAATTATGTTGCCTCTTCAAACAATCAGTTTGTTATTTGAGCAAATTCCACATTTTACCTTAGAAGAGAAGCTGAGCTAAAAACTGTGAGTCCTGTTTTGAAGTGGGTCTCAAACAGAAGCTCATGCATAGACATGAAGGCAGAGCTGTTGCTAAATGGGATAGGTCTACATAATGATTCTGTAATGTAATGAAATTTGTTTATTTAATATTCACAGTAATCTAATTTTTAAATGGAGCCACACTAAATAAAATTATCAGTCATGATGCTGACAGAGAGTTTAATGGTAATGTGTATCCATCTTTCCTACTCAGCAACTCAACTTAGGATAGGGACTTCCCTCTGCTGTTCTTCCCCCTGCTCTTTTCATCCCCTTCCTCCTGTCCCTAAGTCCCTCTTTACTTCCTCCTCCCTATTCTGTCTCACTTTCCCAGGCTTGCCTCATCCCAACATCCCTTCACTGCTTCACCTCCCCTTCCTCATCACACACTCACACACACACACCTCTGTCTCCCACAGCTTATCTCCTTCCCTAGGGTGAGGGATCAGAGTGGTGAGGGTCTAGCTGAGGGAGTAATGAGGGGTTGGAGCTGAGAGCCTGGCAGGGTGCGATCTGCACTGTCACCCCGAGGAGCGAGAGGGAGAGAGATAACACGCATCTCCCTCACTCGTCAATCAATGATGCTCCCAAGCACCTGCATGCAAGCTTTCACATGAGGAGCACCTATCGAGACATACGAGGAAATACTTACAGAAAAAGCGCAGACACAAACCTTTTTTTTCTTTCTTCAGAAATCTCAAATAAATGCTGGAACAAATCGTTCGTGCTGGGGCTGGCAGCACAGGCAACAGACAGTGTGCTCAATCACATGCTCTCACAAGGCACTGTTCCATTTAAAATGGCTGCCCGTTTTGGTGCCTCCCTCTGATGTGATAAGTTGATGGTAAAAATACAACTTATTCAAGTCTGAAAGTGGAACATGAGTTCACATTTCAAACCAGACGCCTCCTTCAGGGTTTTATTACGACAACAGGAACAAATTCGCGAGAGCGAAAGCGCGAGCTGCCAATCACACTGGACTGAACAAAGGTCTTATAACAATCGTCCTATAATCTGCTCTTACAGCAAACCTAATTAGCCTACATAGCAACACAGGCACAGGACATGAAGCACCGTGATGTGCTGGCATAGTTGGTGATGGAGGTGGTAGCAAAGGTCGTATTTCTGAACAGCTCTTCAACACAGCACAGAATGGAGACCAAACTGTTCATGTGTTCACAGTGGAAACACATGGAGAGTCCACATCCTGTTGTTCTTTATCATAACAGTATTAGGTTTGGAAGCTTTAAACTCACCACTGTCTGGTGATTGACTTGAATCACCTCATCCCCTGCATGGATCTTCTTACACTGGTCTGCTGGAGACTGCAGAGGCAGAATTGGATTATTGTCATACGAGACCATAAATTGTGGTCGATGGAGTGTTAACTAAGTGAAACTAAAAAGTGAAACAAAAACTCACGTTCTCTGTGGTTCCGGTGATAACGTGGAGGCCATCATATGTGGATTTGATATACATCCCCTGAAACATAAGTGCACACAGACAGGTAGGTATGATTCAGTATAATACAGAGTACACAGAGGAATATGTGATATGTATATTTTCCATCTGTGTGTATTTGCATCTCCATCTTTGTACATAAGCTATCTAAGAAAATATGAAAGCACCTGTTCATGTTCATGGTTGCATAAGCAGACATGAAGGGACCTGGATTCAGTTAGGTAAAAAAGACTATTAACAGCTTTGAATTGCTTTGTAAAAACAGCACAATGTCAGTTATTGTGTGAAGACTTAAAATTTGATTTGGATTTGTTGTTTGAAGTAGCATTAATGGGGCATCATAACAATGACTTTACAAAGGTAATATGGCAAACTTGTCAGCAAACAATTGCTTTTTTACACATCCAATAGTGTACATGAGCATTAATTTGGAGCCATTTCACCACTAAAAACAGAGAATGTAATGTGATGTAGCACGTAAAGTATTTGACTTGTTCCTGCTTCATTCAATTAAGGAATTTTGCTAAAGGCCAATGGTGCATCAGGTTGAGATAAAGATGATTATCCATGTTTTTATTTCATTACGACAACATTATTGGAATACCCTCTTCACTTGTATCAGCAAAAACATCTGGATCATTTACAAGTGGTCCAGAATTCCACTGCTAAACTATTTGGCTTCCCATTAAATTCTGAATTCAGTTCAAGATTCTAGTGATTACCTTCAGAGCTCTGCCTGGTCAGGCATCTGTGTACAGTAGAGATCTACTGGAGCTTATGTCAGCAGCAGGTCTCTAAAGTAGGATTCCTTGGATGCTCATCACTCCAGACTTAAAACTAAAGAAGACTGTGCATATGAACATGTGGCTAATAGGAACTGGAATTATCTGCCACTGGACTTTAGATGTGTGGACTTTGTGGACAGTTTTAAAAAGCAGCCCACCCACATCTATTTAATCTTGCTTTTCAGAAGTGCTGATGTCTATCCTTCTCCCATTATTTTCACATGTGTATTTTTTGTTTATCCTCAATGTTTTATTGTGAAGTACTGAGTGATTTCTGATTTAGAAAGGTGCATTGTTACTAAGAAACATAAGAAACATCATTACATTTAATAATGTAATACAGTATTAAAATAAAATTTTTGAGTTTGAGTTTTTGAGTGCATTTTTAACACAGTTTGTGTGTGTCCTTACCAGTCCTTCACTGGGCATGATGCTGGTTAAATGGACCACCTCTAAATGGGCAGACTGAGAGACCAAAGAGTCTGACGACAGAGAGATGATATGGTCACATATCCCTGCTAAGGTCTTACACTGGATGTGGAGTTGGAGGTAAAGAGAGCACAGAAATGACAGGAAGAGAGAGAGAGGGACAAAAAGAGAAAGAAAGTGATTGAGATTGGTTTTGGTCCGCAAGGGATGCTGTGACCTAGCTGGAGGAGGTGAAACAGAAATCATTTCATCAGATTGTTCCACATCACCGCTTCCATCAGTCCAGCACACAAACTGTTTCCTGTCACAGTCTGTCCACAGGCATGCCCACAAGACACCGTCACAGACGGAACAACACATCACCAATACCAGCCGCCCGAGGTGCCCAGATGACATTTTCTAACATCTAAATTACAGAGCACAGATTTCATTTGTTGCCTCAACTAAACAAGGTCAGCCGCTTTGCAGAGTACTGTATTTTTTTTTCACCACTTCTATACTGTATGTTACTCCTAGTGCATCTGAATAAATATATCAAGTAAAAAGCACAACTTCACTATACCCTTGGTCTAAATAAACATTCACTGTTTTCGGGACCATTTCTCTGCGTGGTCACAAGTGCGACTTAATTTATCGTCAGCAACATCTTCGTCTTCTGAAATTCCTGACTGACTGCAGAAGGCTTACAGAGACTTTACCCTGGTTATCCTGCCCCATCACTTAACAGCACACATGCATACACACACTCACACAAAGAGATAATAAACATACATCCAACAGAATACACAGCGTTTACATTCTCACAAGCAGCAGGACAACGATGAACCCTGTATAAGATAATCTTCAGGATCTCAACTTTATTGAGGAATTATCAGTTTATCATTATGAAATGAACAGAGGAGCTCTTCACACACACGACATGCAAACACTTGCATATGTGCACACACCACAGCTCAGAGCCTATGATTCATTCAGTGTCAGAGATAAGGTGGAGAATCTTCAGTGAGCTGGTTATGTGATGCTTGTGCTCCTTCTTTCTGAGTCTGTCTCCCTGTCTCTCACTCAGACACACACACACTTCAGTCTTTTTCTGGGTCAGTTAATTCAACATTACACTGTTTCTGTTTATACAGTAATATTGTGTTCTAGTCAACGTGAACACATTATGTAATGGGATACCCAGAAATGTCATTGTCATACACAGGCAAGAAGAAAGGGGAAACGGAACACATGCTAACAAAAAATGGAGGAAGAGGACACAATGTATTACTAATCTGCCTATAGAGCCATAAATAGCATTTAAAGTCTCCATCTGGAAAACACAGTAAGTGACAGTGCTGTGGCTCTACTTGTGCCCCTCTTTGTTCTTGACCTGGGCTTAACACAGAGCAGAGATACAAAAGGCCAGTCACCATTGTGGAGACTCTTCCAAACACCCAGCCTTGATCTGACACCAGAGAATAAAAGCACAGATTAAAGGGAAGTTAACTTATGTGGTTGGCCTCCCTCACCCACCACCAAACGTGAACGTGTATGCACTCTGTGGCAAGCATGAACCTGAACTGAGCCACAAACAAAGATGGAGAGAAGACGGGAAAAGGGGAGTGGATAAGAGAAATAAAAAAGCAGTGAGGTGGGAGGGAGAGACCGGGAGGAACGAGAGAAAACAAGGGAAAGGGAAAACACACAACTAGGACACCCTTATGTAATTTCTCTCATCCTTATGCATGCATGCACATAAAAACATACACACTTATACACACTTCATGCTCCATCAGACACACAGACTCACACAAGCTCATATCTTATCTGTTTCCCTCTCTCCCTCTCTCTCCCTCTCTCTTTTTCTCTTGCACACACACACACACACACACACACACACACACACACACTACCCCTGCCCATGTGATTGCTGCAGGCCAGAGTCTAGAAGAGAGCAGAGTAGCAGTGAGTTTTGCATTATTGAGCAAAAGCTGACAAACGTACAACTACCACTACAGTAGCTACAGCAGAGGTGGCCAGAGCATTAAACAGTCTCTGAACTCCA
>OMLM01007349.1:5384-21916 GCA_900302695.1 Helostoma temminkii | reverse complement strand
ATCTGCAACCCACAGAAGTTGCTCAGGTAGTGCAGCTCATCCAGGATGGCACATCAATGCACACTGTGGCAAGAAGGAGGAGATACCAGGAGGCAGGCCTGTACACCAGGAGACGTGGAGGGGGCTGTAGGAGGACAACAACCCAGCAGCAGGACCACCATCTGCCCCTTGGTGCAAGGAGGAACAGGAGGAGCACTGCCAGAGCCCTACAAAATGACCTCCAGCAGGCCACTAATGTGCATGTTTCTGTTCAGACAGAAACAGACTCCATGAGAGTTGTGTTAGGGTCGCTCACAGCCCAACACTGAGCAGGCCGATTGGCCAGTGAACATCAGGATTGGCAGATTCGCCATCGGCACCCTGTGCTCTTCATGGATGAGAGCAGGTTCACACTGAGCACATGTGACAGATGTGACAGAGTCTGGAGATGTCATGGAGAATCTTCTGCTGCCTGCAACATCCTCCAGCATGACCAGTTTGGCGGTGAGTCAGTGATAGTCTGGGGAAACATTTCCTTGGAGGGCTGCACAGACCTCTATGTGCTAGCCAGAGGTGCCCTGGCTGCCATTAGGTACCGGAATGAGATCCTCAGACCCATTTTAAGACCATATGCTGGTGCAGTAGGCCCTGGGTTCCTTCTGATGCGTAACAGTACAAGACCTCAAGTGGCTGGAGTGTGTCAGCAGTTCCTGTATGATGAAGGCATTGATGCTATGGACCGTCCTGCTCATTTCCCCAGACCTGAATCCAATTAAGCACCTCTGGGACATCATGTCTGTTTCCATTCACTGACGCCACGTCGCACCACAGACTGTCCAGGAGTTGACTGATGCCTTGATCTAGGTCTGGGAGGAGATCCCTCGGGAGAACATCCGTCGTCTCATCAGGAACATGCCCAGACAGTGTAGGGAATTCATACGGGCACATGGAGGCCACACACACTACTGAGCCTCATTTTGAATTGTCTTGAGGAAATTTCCACAGAAGTTGGATCAGCCTGTGATCTGACTTCTCCACTTTTATTTTGAGTATGATTCTGAATCCAGACCTCCCATGGGATAATGATTTTTATTTCTATTGACCATTGATCATCGTTATTTTCTTTTCAACGCACTCCACTATGTATTGAATAAAGATGTCCAACTGGAAGATTTCATTCATTAAGATCTGATGTCTATTATGTCAAAATGCTTCTCTTAGAGTGTGGGGATGGGTGAAAAAGGAGGCAGGGCCCACTTTGATGGGAGGACTGACATTACATTTCATTCCATAAAATTAAGTTGATCAGAAAAGTTTTTGTAGACATTTTTATATTGTAAATGAGTATTGTAGCTAGAAACAACCTTTTAAAATTGTGCCAAATTCTTTGATTTAAATTTTTTTAAACTGGTAATGTAGTGTATCTGGGAATCCCCAAAGAAAAAAAGCTTAATTTAGGTAATATGGATTAAAGGTAATCAGTGAAAAGATTTTTGGTAGTTCTATGAGAGTATATATTGTAGCTGTATTAGTTTAATCATGCATGTTTACTTATGAAGATACTAACTAGCCCTACACTGTGATGTCTTTTGGCTGCACAAGTAAAGATGAACAGATTGCCTGGCTGTTAGCAAAAACCAAATGCCAAGCTGACTGAAACTCTTGCTGGATTATGACATCCGTTTTTTTTGATAAGTACCATATGTGTTAACTGAGAAATGATAATTCCTGCTTGTCATCTTAACTTTAAAGGACATAGGAGTAAAAACTGTGATCTGGAATATGGCATGTCAAGACGAATCTCAGCTCAGCATCTTGAAGACTAGAGAATGTAAGCCCAACACCTTTATAAAACACATTTATCAACATGGTATGAATAACATGGTATGAATAGGGATTACTACTATGTTTTTTTTTTGTGTAAATTTTTTTAGTGTTGTCAAATGCTCAACAGTTGCTGAGAGAGATTGAGGAGCTGCTAGACAGGTGTATATCAAGGGACCCTGCCAACCAGAGGAGGCATAGAATGGTATGCATACTGGTAGGGAAGTGAGTAATTGGAGAAACTGTGGTGGAAGCATGCAGCAAACCATGTCCCATAACTCAAACCAAGTAGCTTAAGTTGTTTCTCCCCTGACTTACCCTCTGGTTATCAGAGAGAGGTGTTGGTTATTGTTGTTGCTTTATTTTTATGTCTTCAGAGCACATAATAAAGCAGATGGGGCTATAATATTCAATTACTTCTAAGTGAGTATTATGTCAGTGCTCTCAACTACAAAGCAATAGATGTGTATTTGCAAACTGAACTGCCATCAACATAAACACAGAAGTTTCTAAACTACTGTAGTTTACATTTTAAAAGTCTAAACCTAAGAATCTCAACATGCTTTATGTGCTCTTCCACCTAAGTGATCCTTCCTTATTTCATCAAGTAGCAGAAAGGGATGGAAGTCTGTTTTCCCAATAAAAACGGCACAATGAGAAAAAATCCTATTTGCTTTAGAGAAATGCTTGTAATGTATGGTGATCTGGTTTTGGAGCTCTTCTTTCAGTCAGTTGATTTGCAATAGTCTCAATAACTATTGATCACATCCATTCTAGTTGCCATATTTCTTGGATTCTGACTGTAGCTACTGCATATACTGTGCGGGGCAGTTTTAATAATGATAGATGTAGAAATGACCTTGTCATTATTCTATGTACTCAGGGATACTGTGCACAGTGGGGTCTAGCGTGCATGTGGTTCTTGTTGTTGTTGTTGTGACAGACTCAGCAGGAGTGTGAGGCCTGCATAGAGGAGGACAGAGAGACCTTGGTCATAGAGGGATTCAGGTTTAAGTGTGCGACCAGCATGGAGGACCTGAGGAGGCAGTGCTCAGAGGATGCTGAAGCAACAGATGGCTACCTTGGTGGGCTCATCACACAAGGTCAAAAAGGTCAAGCAACTGGCATAGGTAACAATGGGAGTCAGAACGCCACCAATTGACTTGATTT
Source organism: Helostoma temminkii (assembly GCA_900302695.1). NCBI lineage: Eukaryota > Metazoa > Chordata > Actinopteri > Anabantiformes > Helostomatidae > Helostoma > Helostoma temminkii. Next base: position 18,943 of record OMLM01007349.1, on the reverse strand, counting down.
CAAATGATGGAAGAAAGGCTGACAAATCATAGCTTTTTATAATAGAGAGCCAAAGCAGTCTGACACCATGTTTCATAGAGGATACAGACCAGTTTTAGATATATGTTCCTAGTGTTTCTAAATGTTTTCATAATATCTGTTTGACATTATGAATTGTTGTTTTAGCACTAGTTTGTTCTTTAGATTTCAATGTTTGGCGCAATATTATGGTTTACCATTGCAGACATGGCCATGCAGTTGTGTTTAAGTGTTGTTCCTGACAGTACTTTCGTGCTCTGATTGTAATTTCACGGCCTGCCATGCTTTTTAGCTTGCAGCTGGCCTTAGGAAAACTAGTATAATAAATAAAAATGTCAGTACTATATGCAGATATCCACAGGTCAATAAGAATTCTTAAAAACTTGCAATTGAATAACCTGAAGTCACAACCTTTAGAGTTCATCTATACAATAAACTGCATTGGAGGATATTCATGACGGGGCAGTCTTGTGATCTTAAATGTGTTGCTGTTTCATAATGCTCCAGGTAGGATGTTTTCTGACCAAGTGGAGTATGTTCCATATGTTATTACTTTGTTTGTACTTCTCTGCTGGTTTTGCTGGTGAAACTGGTACTTTAATATAAAGTTACAATTAATTAAAAAGATAAGGTATTTTTATTACATATGCTGCCATATTTCCAATGTTGTAATTTTGTGATTTTTGCTCTAAAGGGTAATTGAAGGCAATTGTTCATATTTGTTTATGTAATTATTCACTAATTGTTCCCATGTTTTTTTCCATATCTTTACTTCAGTAATCTTTTAAGTTTTAAATCTTGTTCTGTTGGCAGGAAGTAACAGCAAATGGTCAAAAACAGTTTATTTTCTGACCTTATTGTGTCTAGGAAAGACAAATGCAATATCAGTCAAAACAATATGCTTTTCCCAGTGAAACCCCTCTTGCATTGTAGTTTGTCTTGAATGTTGAGGGGTACTGTGATGCTGGAAACTTCGCTTTACAGTTCAGTAGCTTGTCTGTTTTCCTTAGTTTGTTTGTTAGCTTTAAAAGTAAGTAGCACCGTTAGTTCATTGACAGAATTAAATGGAAAAATCTTCTCTTTTTTAAATAAAAGAAAATCACTAGGTGGTGAAGAGCGCTTTGCTGTGTAATGCCCTGTGTAAAGTGGGTAAGTACTGTTGGATATTTGGTCTGAAATGAACAAACAAGACCTGCCAGTAGATTAACAAGTGTCAGAGCGTCAATGTAACCAATTAACAAACTCCCAATTAGAATGTCTGCTGAACGATTAAACCCAGAGTTTACCAAGCATTAGCATACTAAGCAGACTGACATAATATATGCAAATAAGGTTATTATTATGCATGTGCTAGTTCAGTGCCCAAATTAAGTGCTTGTTTGGAGCACTCAAAATGTGTTTGCAAGAGTAAGCTCTATGACAACATATTACAGAAATAATGGTCACTTGAAAAATCTAATTAGCTTTCCATTTGACTGTAAGCTATAGTACTCAGTGGAATGCTAAGACATCTTGAATCAAATTTAGCAACCATTTTAACCTATAGTAAGAAATCACATTATATTTTAGATTGGGAATGGCTTTAAAAATGAATATTTGGAATCATAAAATGCAGACACAGACTCGCACACTGTACACAAACAGATGCATCCTGTAATCAGGCCAATGGGGTAGAAGTGCATTCAGCATCCGCTGAATTAGTAATGACAGAAGTTTCAGATTGACTGTATTGATTATCATGTTTTTGTCCTAAAATGCTTCGTGACTTATTTATGTTATGGCCCATGTAATTAGACGTTGAGGGGAAAAGATTGGACCAAAACAACTCACACTGCTTTTCTTTAGCAGTGACTAAAAAGTTTCTAATTCCTTAATAATTTCTGACGATTTTAGGACTTCAAACCTTATCAGACTGAGGGTGGCTGCAGTGACCACCTCCTCACAACAGCCTGAAACAGAGTGGCACTGTTGTAGTGGGTAGTTGTCTTTTGGTTTATAATTGCAATTGCAGTTTGTCTACCTGGCCATCTTGGGCCTTTTTTATCTGAACATCTACGGCCAATAAATAAGAAATGATGGAACTGTGAGGCTTGATGAATGCTATGATCAATTTCTACCAGAAGAGGATGCTGTTTCTTTGTCATTTTTATTTAGTGCCCTGTGCGATAGGCACTCAGATGATCATAATAGATGAAAGTGAGACATTCAAAAGCATATGAATTTCATTGTAGAGTAGTGCAGGTTGTAAAACGTAGTAAAAACATTTTTAAATTAGTGTAGGGTACAGACTTGCATTTGAATAGCCACTTATTTTGGCAAAGTTGAATGTATTCATGTATTATTAATCATCAGTTTGGGTTTATTGTATAATTTTTGTGATCCCTTTTTCTGCAGCATAACACCCTATCAACTACCACTGCACTACTGCAGTTAAAGTTAAGATCAATGATGCCAGAGGTACAGCCATATATCACCCTGCTGTATCAGAGTTGTTTCACACTGCTGAACTAAACTGCACCAACACGAATTACACCTACAGTAGATATAACCCTATATTTTCTCTCCCTAACCTCCCAAAACACTGGGGAAGTTTGACAGCTGTGGACTGCTTGTGGTATAGACCTACTGTATCAATCAATGTATGCCAAGCAGCATTGGGTGAAATGTTGTAAAGGTTTGCTGGTAATATTTTAGCTTGCATTTTAATAGACACATTTGGTTTACCAAACACTGTAGAAGTCTTTGTGTGCGATGTTTAGCCTGAGAGCACTATTTGTGTGTAGAGTTCATAAGACGTCTGTTGGTCTCAGCATTCTTGGCAGCCCACAGGGTGTTTTCATATTGTGCTTCAAAACTGAAAAAGTTCTGAAGTAAAGTGCAATCACCTCTTTACTGATTCATTATAGACCCTGAAACTGCACCATGTAATCAGGAACTGGCCTTCTTTAGACAGCACAGAGGTCAGCCATATCCAAGGCTCCTGTATGCGTGTTTGCAAGCGTAGGGCATCCCTGTAGACTGAATGAACATAGCTGCAGCAGGGCGTCCAAGGCCCTTCCTTTGTTTGTGCTGAGCCAATTAGAGAGAGAGCATTGGTTGTGAAAGGAGAACAATGACTTGTTCAAGTCCATGAGTACAAGTGTATGTGTGTGATTATGCAAAAGTTTGTGTGTTTGTATAGGCTGGCCAGTGATTGTGTGTTTCTGTAACCACACAACATGAGAATGTGGAGTATGTGCGGTGACTAACAATAAGAGAGAGAGTAGTGGTGAATACCTCAGATGAGAGGAAACAAGAAAACGATTGCCTACAAAGTATGACAGACAGCATATGGCTTCATCTGCTGCAATTCAGTTAAGTCACACACATACAAACACACACACAGTAAATTACCAGAGAGGCAAATATAAATTAGGAAGACTTCCTGCATTTATGCGCTGAGGCACATACAATGCTTGTAATTAAAAAGTCACCACTGTTGAGTGACAGTCTGGCTCGCACATAGCAAGTTTGTGTCCTCGCTCCAACTTCTGTGAAACTTTCTGGCAGGAAGTGCAGTGATGATTTCACAGTAGGCCATAACACTGTCTCTCCAAAGGACCTGCAGGTCATTAACCCCTACCTGTCTGCTCTCTCGAACTGTGCAGAGTTTGATGACTCTTCTTCTCAAGTAAAGGAGTGAGAAGAGAGAGATATAAGGATGTGTGTGTGTGTGCGTGTTTAACAGCGCTAGCTAGCACTCCTGGCTTGGCCAGCCGGCTCCACCATATGGCCACATTTATCATGTATCTCACTATTCATTAAGACTGCCCTTGCTTGCTGCAGAAGCGCTGCTGGGGGCCTCAACCTCACCTCAGAAACACTTTGGACAACTGACTGCGGTCCTCTGTGATTTTGGATGCGGATGTCGCAATATTATATGTGGTTGAACATCATTAACCACAGCTTATTTTTCTACACAGGAGGTATTATTTTGCATCAAATGAAAAATTTGATAAAAAAGCAGTTTGCAGTCAGTTATGTATAATTCACAGTATTATGGTTTGTTGTTCCTAAATGTGTAATTTGTGTTTTAAAGCTCTGCAAAGATTAAAAGGTCACTGTCAGAGGACAGCCTCACACAGTAAGCTGTTTGCATGTACAGTGACATATTTTATACATTTGTAATAAAATATAACAGCTTATTTGTATTAACCGATACATTGTAACAATGGCATCATATGCATATCCAGCTTGGGAAATATGCAGCTGTTTTTTTCATTTTGCAGTGTTGTATTGTGGCAGTTAATTTACACCAATATGGAACCATCAGCAGCTGTTATACTATTATACTATTATAAAACTAAAACTACAATGATATATTATATGAAATTTTATTGACTGCTGAGCTAGTTGTATAGAAAATTTTAAAGGAGTGGACAAAGATGTATTTTCTGACACAGCATTAGAGATATTTTTCCTGACTAAGATTGTGTTTCTGTATGAGTTTGAATGTACCATTCAAAGGAAGAAACGTGCTGGTCTTTATTGTTATGGATTGTACTTGCTAAGCCGATGAGGTGTCAATGTTCAGAAGGGTTATTTCATTTCCTGTGGCTTGTGTAAGAAATGTGAGACCAGTTGTTGTTTCGGTGCATCCTTGTTAAGCATCAAAACATCAAAAAACAAGCATGATTTAACTGCCCTCAAAGATTACAGATTGTTGCTGTTCTTGTCATTTTTATCTCAGGAACAAGTCTTTGCATTTCTCTCCCACTCTGTGTAACACTCTTGATTTTTTCTCATCCTGCCTGTCCATCTTCCTCTGTCTTTTCTTGACGGTTTGACAGTGTGACAGCGGTGGAGAGACGTCTTCAGTCTTGTGGGGAGACGTCAGCAGGAGTGAGATGCCTGTCTTTGCACCACTGATTGCTCTGTGTGTAGGTGTGTGTCCATGCTTGTGTGAGTTTTATGCCCGTGTGTGGGTACTGTAGGTGTTCTTATGCGTTGCATATTGAATATTAAAGCAGGGTGCGTCTCATTGCGTCTCATTATTCTCTGGTTATAAATTGCAAGTTACTTTAGCATGGCTGTCATTATTTCAAAATAAAACAATTTTGTAACAAAGATATTTCATTATTGTAGTGCTTTATGAACAGTGTCTGCGATGGGTTGGTTATTGTAGTCATTCATGTTAACAGGCAACATTTCTCTGCATTGCCTGCACCGGCAAGTGAGGCCTAGAATTTTTGGCTTGTCAAAGCAATGCTTGCATATTGCTTTACTTTAGATACAGATATGCTGTGTAATATCCTGTATGTCTGATATAATCCAAGTTTTACTGGCTTATGGGAACACTTAAGACCATTTCACCACAGCTTCTTATTGCTAAAAGCTGTATAATATTAACTGCTCACTGTGCAGTCAGTTCCTTTTATGCGTTCACTTGTCTTTTTGCCTTAGCAAATACTAATTACACATACGCATTTTAATGCAGTGGAGGGCTGGCAGGACTAAGGAAAGTGTGTTTTTTTGACAGTTTACATCGTTGTGGATTGTATTGTAGATTCCTGAAGCTAAAAGATTGGAAAAAAGACTAAATCTCTGATGTAGGTGTAAAATTCTTTTTTTTTACTGCTTATAAAAGCAGTTCCAGTTTTGGTGTGGAGAAATTATAAATGTAGAAGGATTTGCTGTGTTTTCATATCATATCATGTCTCATTTATTCAGATAGACTGAAGAGCTTACCTGTATCCTGATCACCTTGTTAATGTTCTTTAGGTACCGCACTCAGTGGCACCAAAAACACCTATCAAATGGAAATGCTGTTCCCTTCCATATGCAGATATACCACAAATATTTTATGGTTTATAACTCACCATTATCATGTGGTTTCCCAACAGTGGGTTGACTTGACAATAAGAGGGCGGCACACATTTGTTCAAAAAGGGTGTGATGTGAGAAACTTAGTTTCAGCATGTAGAGCGCTGTCGCTATAAATCAAAAAAAGCTGTGTTCATATCGCTTAGATTTCCATGGACTCATTTAGCAGTTAGTCAAATATTTTTTATTACTACATTGTATATTATATGTATACTCTCAATCATTTGTCTACTGACTTCAGTGCAGTATAAATGAAAAGAAACAACCCAGTCAGAAGTCTGTGTCTGTGTTTCAGCTGCTCAGTAACTGAAAAACTACTTAAATCTCATAATTTCTGTGACTGGTAGACATGTTTCAGTGGTTCCTATACATTAAAGAGAAGGGAGAGAGACAAGCCTATGCTGAAACCGGCAGATTAAAGGATGTGCATACAGAGAAAGAAGGATGAGAGTGAAAGTGTGACCTTTGCATGGTATCAATGACAGACATGATCACATATTACCTTTGAAGGAAAAATAACCTGTTATTACTACAGGGAGGGAAAACCCTTGACTGTTGCTTTGCATCCCAAAAACGATAAACTGATCAGATCTTATGTTCATGTGGTGGTGTGTAGGAGGAGTTTTCAAGTGCAGGGAAATTTCCCCGATCCTTGTGTAGCTCTCGGTGGAATTACCCCTCAGGACACCTGTTGTACAGTCATGCCAGCAGCAGAGAATTATTTATCTACTTATGCCTTTTTAGTCAGGGCCTTGATGTTGGGTCACATTCTTGAACAGCATACTCACTTGAAAATGCCACATCATAGTAATATGAAACTGCTCCTGAGAGCATCATCAGCTTTAGTTGAGTTGTTTTCATAAAAGTCTTACTGGGAAAACACCAAACTACATATAAGTATACGGTACATTCTCGTATGTTTTCTATATGGGGCTGTGATATAGGCCATCCTCAGCCATTGTGGTGGTATCAACACGCAATAACTGTGAACTATAGAGTATGATGTTATCTTTCAGGCTGAGCTAATTGTTCCTGGGGCTCAGTTCTCTTGCTCTGGTTGCAGTCAGACTTTTGCTCTGTTACATGATGCAGCAATGGGTCCCTGGGAAGGCACTAATGAAGAGTTATGAGAATCTGGATGCCTCTCAGCTGTGGAGAGAGGGATGGAAGATGGGAGTGAAGCATGAAAGGGGGAAGATAGAAGCATGAGAGGAGGATGTGGGAGAGAGCAAGCAGTGAGGCAGAAAGATGGATGGAGGGAAAGAAAGTGGGAGATGTGGTGTATGAAAAGAGAGACACAACACCCTTGGAAGCCCCTGTAAGCCAAAAGTCTGATTCTGCAGCCCTGCCTGTACTAGTGCATTATAAAGATATAATGACTTGAAGAGTGTTATGAAAATTGAGATATTGCTAAAGTTTAAAGTTTTACATTTTAATTAGAAGAGATGGCTGGTGTTCTGTAACTAGAACATAACTTTAGTATTAGCATTGTTATTTAACATTTAGGGCTAAAGCCTTGTGACCAGCAGGAGAGTCCTGTCTTCTGCTAACATGAATTATCCCCCCCACTGCATGAGTTGTTTAGGTCAGGTGTTAATGTCATTTCTCACTCAAGTCCTGTCTGCATCCCTTAGTCAGTTCATTTCAATCTGTCACTCCTCTCTCTCTCTTCCTTTATAGTTATAGTTAACATTTATGAATGTTGTCTGCCCTTTTTGCTAACTCTTTCCTGCCTTTCCTCCATCTGTGTCTGTGGGAGGGAGGCACTTTGTTTTCTCTTTGACCCGTTGTGGGTTTTATGAAAAACATCTGAAAGATTTACAAAGTTTTATTCAGTGCCTTTTTTATTTAATGCACAATATTTGCTGCATATTGAAGGTATATTAATCAAACTATTATCTCCAGTTGTATTTTATAGATTCACTTTTTGCAACAGAGGAATCCTATAAAAGAGTTTGTAAACATACATATTTATCATATTATGATCAAGAGTGGTTTTGGTCTAAACAGCAAGCATTTAAAGGCATGCTAAAATCACCTAAAACTGAGAACCTTTCGGTTCTCAAAAATTGTATTTGTGTTATATTTCAACTATATGTTTATTAATTTTAGCCATTGTGTACACTTTTGTGAAGTCTGATATTTGATGGTATCAACTATACGGAAATCCTGCAAATTTTAATTATAGCTGTAAAAAGCTTCCTTGATATTATTGAAATAATAACAGTAACTGTTTTTATATAATGTGGCCAAGACAAGTCATGATGACACATAAGAAAGCTGTAATAGCTATTTTATTTAGAATATTTCTTGTATACATAACAAAAACCTATTTCTTTTCCGGTGGTTAGAGATGCTCACTCTTTTGGATGACAGAGCAGCTTCAACCATTTTGACTTCAGATGTGGTTGACTGGGGTCATGCCCTTGGAGGGTAGAGACTCTATGTCCCTTTTCAGGGGAGAATCTTTTCTTTAACTTCCTCTTTTCCTTCTGCCTTCACTCAAGTCTAAATGTCAGCCAGCCTGAGAGGGAGAAAGACAGAGAAAGAGAGAAGGGGATATGCAGTCTGCTGGGAGAAAGCCATTGAAAGCGTACATGATGACACATTTCCCCCATTCAGTCTGATGAGCTATTGAAAAGCAAGATGACATTTTCCAATAATACACAATATAGCTCCAGAGTTTAGTGAGATGAAACATTATTCATAAATATGTGATGCCTGGCATTTATTGATGTTTGCGGCTAGATTTGCTGTGAAATCATTCTCGGTTTCAGTTAGGAGTTTTATTTGTGAGAAAATATTCCCCACCTTGGCAAAGTGATGATCCTTGACAGTGAGCCGATTATAATCAACTGTATGAGCAATTTGTTTAGCCCAAGTAATGTAAAGGGTCACAGTGAATATTATTTATAAAACACCACCTGTGTAATTATAAAAAATGATCTATTCATGTGAGATTCTCTGTGTATGTTGAGGTTACAGAACATTATGAGTTAAGGTTTCAGCTTTGTATCCTACTTTTAGTAGAGATTCCGCCTGCACACAAGCTTGCAAAATCAGTTTTGAATGTTGATTTTAAACAGGATTTTGTTGGTTTCCCAGGAGAGAGTGTTTAAGAAGCACTTCTAGCTGTATCTAATCCTGAGAGGTGTGCTGGTCTGTGTAGCTGTTTTTGCCAACATCTGTGTGTACACATCAGGTGGAACATTAACAATACAGTGATTGGGGAAATCAGATTGGCTTTTTGGGAACTGCAGGCAAGATCATGCTATTATGCTTTTCTTCTTTCCTCATTGGCTTCCCTCAATTTGTACCCTTTTCACCTCCCTGTATGCGTTGTCCTCTTCCATCATTCCTCTCTGTGTTAGAAGAGGAACCCATGTTATTTCCTTTTATGTCATAAAATCGGTGTGAAGTCCCCATGAAGGGTAGCAGATTAGCGCCATTCTCATCCAGATAATTTTAACAGCTGCAGTGACGTTCATGCTGCTGACATCTGAAGCCTCTTGTCTCGAGAGAGACTCTCTGGCTTTTGGTTAAATTTCTGTTGCTTCAGATCAGCCCAGCTGGAGAAGCACTAAACAGACACATTTTATTCGCTATGGGCCCCCATGGATGTTCTGGCTACACAATGCTGGCACTTCAATATCAACAAAGTAGTGACTGTTGCATTCATAGGAGCAGAGAAGGTACCAAGGAGGCTTCATTTACATTTTTCAAAAAAGAAAAAATTGACTGGATGAAGACAGTAAAAATCCCCTTTTTGGATTGTCTAAACATGTTGTCGTCAAGTTCGTAGGTTTAATAATTACTCAAGGTCAAAAACTGACAATCTTATAGGAGACTTCCGGTCAGGCTAGTGTGAGCATCCATCCATCCATTTTCTGAACCGCTTAGTCCCCGTAGATGTCGCGGGGTACACCTTAGACAGGTTGCCAGTCCATCGCAGGGCCACATATAGACAAGGACAACCCTTCACACTACTGCTCACACCTATGGGCAATTTAGAGACCCCAATTAACCTGACTGCATGTCTTTGGACTGCAGGAGGAAGCTGGAGTGCCTGGAGAGAACACACACAAACATGGGGAGAACATGCAAACACCACACAGAAAGACTATGGCCGACTAGTGTGAGTATGCTATTTTTTAATGCTCGTGTCTGCGTATATTGTACTGTAACTCTGACCACTTCTGTGGAAAACTGGATTTAATGTTGCAGCAAATGATGTCTGTCATTCTACTCCAGCATCCTGCTTGGGCTTTGTGTGTCAGGACTCTCTGTTGTGCAGAGAAGTTAATGAATAATGACTTGGCTGTCAGTGAGTTTCATTTTGACATACCAAAGTATCAGATTGTATTGTTTTTTGGTATTTCACTGAAATCACCACTACATAATGAACAGCCAGTTAGCTTAGCTTATCAGTGTTTGCATTTTGGCATGGATTCTATAAATCCATTTTTACAAAAGTTGGGTTTTTTTTTAATTGCAGCGAAAACCAATATCTTGTGACTTGTTAGTTTGCTTGAACTTTTATCTGACAGAAGTGCAGAAGAAAAGACTTTCAGTGCTTTCACTGATCAACTTAATTGTGAAAAATATGGATGGTTACTTTTTATGTTATACAGTATATGAAGACTATTGTCACAGCATTGGAGAGAATTTGAGATGGATTTGATACAACTAACTTTTCTTGTTGTTTCAGCTCTGTAATCACTGAACTCAGTTGCAGGGCATAAGCCAGCGTCATTGGCAGATTTGCTGAACTGCCTGTGTGCTGTGTTTATGTTGGGTGGGTATTGATTTTGTGTTTGTCTTGGTAAATACTGTATTTTGGAACTCACTGAGTGCTTCACTGAAATCTGGACAGGGTTGTCGGATGGTAACGGAGTTGAGGGAATGACACACATGGGAGAGAGGTAAAAGAGTGCATGGAACAACAGTAATAAAGCGAGATATAAGGGAGACATTTAGCTTGACAAAGAAGAGCGGAGAGTAGAACAGCAAAGCATAAGGAAATATAAAATGAGATGGTAAAGAAAAAGACACTGAGGTGCAAATGCTGAAATTTAAGTGGACTAATGGTGAAGAGAAAGAATAAAACTGCGGACTGTGACTTGGAATGCAAATACACCTACACTCCAATTCACCACCGGCCGAGCAGGCGAGATCATTCACCACCCCCCTTTCCCACTCCCTCCTGTTTCTGTTCAAAGACTTAATTACAGAAATAATTTGGCTTTGTTTGTTGTAGTCACCTTTACAGTCTGCATGCACAGGTCAGCTAATGAAAATATAGACACACATATATTAGAGATGTCTTAAAACCTGAAGAGGAAAAGCAGTTAAGCAAACAGTTAACAGTTACTTAAAGAAAAGACTTACAGACATACTATCTAAGCTTTGACAACCATAATGAACACCACAGCTTTCTCTGTCTTCACTGATGCTTGCAGATATGATTAAGAATGAAAAAACAAAGGAAAAATAATAAAGATGAGTTGGTCCTTAATCTTGGTTGTTGACTGTGGTGTGTAATTTGGGGAAAATGAGCAAGTGAGAGATAAATGATCATCTTAATGCCTGCTCTAATTACTTGAAATTACAGACTTTCCGTAATTTAAACATCAGCTAAAAACACTTCAAGATCTTGACAAGTCTGATTACAAAGAGGAATAGCATATGCCAGAAAACTGTTCATTTTCTTAAGCAGTGCTTTAATATACTGTTTTGCTCTGATATTTCTGATTGTAAGGTTTACTAGTATTTTTTGCTAATATATTTCACTGTATTTAAGTCTGATTTTGAAATGCAACACAGGGTGATGGTGATTATCAAGATCATCACTAATGATTCATCCCCGGAAGCCAGGATTTTAAGTGAGACAAAGGAACTGCCACAGTTGGAAACTGCATTAGTTAAAGTCCTGACTAGATAAATTGCAGACTAAGCTCATCTTGAAGCAGCACTCAGTCTCTAGAACCCCGAGGAAACATCCCAGTCTGCTGGGATGCCCCTCTCCATTTATTAAATGATTTTGCTGCAGTTACATAGCTGTATAAATGTCAGCTGACATGTGGGCGAAACTCCATTTAAAGCTTGTCTGAAAGATTTGTCAGGGTATTAAAAACTTTTGAATGTGCTGTTGTGATGTGTCATACACTTCCACAGCTGCAGATCACTGCAGAAGAGTGAACGGGCTAATAAAATATTTACATCCTGTTCAGGCCACCACAGATCTCTACAGAACAGAATAATAGATGTTCTTGCATTGAGAAAGAACCATAAATGGATGGCACATATTAATCTTGCAAGTATAATATGACAATTATGTGTGCAAAATATAACTTGCCATTTTATTTATAATTGGTTGAAGTAACTGGATTCCCCATATTAGAACGTGAGACTACAATTTTAGACTATTATAAAGGACTTGTGCTTCCTTCCATTATGGCCCTAAAATAAAACATAGCTTGCAGAGGAGGATGAAGGTTTATCACTGATCTCACTGGGGTGTGTACACTCAGCCACCATACAGACTTGTGATACATATCTGGCCTTGGCTGCATTTGGTGACAAACACACACAAATCCTCAGTTGACTAAGCACAAATTGGCCAGAACGAGACCATCACTGACCCACACTTTTCAGACGGACCTCGTTCATACATTCTATACGCTGCATAGCTGGTTGCCTGGTGAATAACACAAAATTATGACAGCAATGTCATTTTATTATTCTTTTTCTAGAATTAGGGCTTGTAACCTAGCCAACTGTGGGGTTTCCATCATAGCGGCGGCCGAGAGGATCATAAAAGTTCCCCTGGTGCCTTTACACACACACACACCGTCTCTTCTCATTTACTCACACACATAGCCACAGATGCTGGACCAGTGAATTTATGGTCTGTGAACAACACTTTTTTCTTTTTTTTTTAATGTGGGGCTTAGACAAACAGTATTTCGGGCCAGTTGATCGTTACGCTGTACATTATCCCATTTGCTGGAACACATTTCTCTCTTTGCCAGTAACACTGGCTAGAACTTGCTGGACTGTGGGCCAGACGTACACTGTCTACAGAACAAAGGAGTTCACACAACTGTGTGGAGATATTGTTATTTTAGAAAAGACATACTGGAGACAGTATCTTTTTTTTCTTTTTTTTCTTTTTTGTCTGAGTTTTCTGTTTAGTTCTTATCTGACTTCTTTGAAAATGCATTTTCAACCTATTTGTTGAAATTTTTTGTTGTAAACCCAGTCACTTTTTGTAAGTAGATTTTTACAAAGCAAGTATGCACATACTCTACATGTTACCAAGTACACATGTATTTGGATATCAAAACCTATCCATCACTAATGAACATGTCTTCTTCGTGGCTGGTGTAATGTGGCACAGGAACTGAGAATATCCTGCATGGCTGTTAAAGTCCTTGGATGTCTAAGGAGAACAATACGTTTTTGAGGTAGGGTAGAATTGAGTTCTATACAATATGAAAAGGGGGTAAATTCAAGCAAATAGTATATAGTTGGATGAAATATACAGTAATGTGCTCAAAGTCTAAATTTGGCACTATGAGAGACCTCAAAATTTCTTTCTATAACATTTTGCTGTCAGGCATGAAGAACTCAGTGGGGCATGACTTGATTTTGTGACTCCTGATCTATATTTATTCTGA
>OMLM01007347.1:117600-130716 GCA_900302695.1 Helostoma temminkii | reverse complement strand
ACTATAAAATCTTATTTTTCCAGACGAGAATTCAGTTGTCTGCACAGTTGGTTTTATTATCCTACTGACCTAATACATATTTAAAATAATCAATTATCATGATCATAATCAGTTCTTACCTTCAAAAAATCTCTGTAACGCTTCAGTTTCACCTTCCACGTCCATCCTAGCGGGTCCCACATAAAAAATCCATTAAAGTCTCCCCTTGTCCGAACGAATTCAATTCGGATCGGGGAAACCTTCACATATACATGACGGAATCCAGGTGATATTTGTTGTGACTTCTTGTCGTTTTAGTTCACATAAATCCAACGTTTCATGCGCAGAACTTCTCCCTCCTGTTCAGCAACTTGGCACTGAATTTACGTCCCTTATGGCAAAGCGCCTCCTGTGACGCTGTGGTGCAGGCTATAAATTTAAGATTATAGACTCAGGTGTTTGTGTCTTTTAATTAATTAAGTTGCCAACAAATGTCTATATGCGACCAAATCCTTTCAAAAACCCTCTCACTTCAGCTTCCTCAAGACACAGTAAATAGATTTGCGTTTCAGAAAGTATCAGCAGCCTGTAGAAAAATGGTAAAATCGATCCTAAATTATAAAATCTAAAAAAAAAAATGAAAAAAGTTGCGCAAAAGTTGTTTAAACTTGATTCCCGAGCCCCTCAGCTTGATTTTCTTCCTTTGCCTCTCTCTGTCTCAGACAGGATGTGTGCAAGAGAGTCGGAGGAGAGGAGCTGAGGCAGGTGAGGGATGTGCGCCAGGCTGCAGCAAAGATCCTCGGAAAAAGATGTGGCACTTAACAGCTGATCTAAACGTGACTTAAATTGTTTACTTTTAAGCGATGTTCTTTTTCTAACATAAAGAGCTATTAATCTGAGTGATTACTAATCGAAAAATTTAGGGTTTTCAGAAATAATTTTTTATACGCCACTCTGGATTGTGGGAGGTTGTGAAGTGTTTCCATTTACAGTATTTTGACATTTGATATTTAAAATCGGTTTATAGAAAAGACATTTGCAGATGTTGACACCATATTGTATGAGACATATGGCTTGACATTGGAACCAAACAATTTTTAGGCTATTAACTTTTTCCAGGGATGATAAGTGTTATGCTCTAAACCTGAACTTTTTTGTTTTAATGGGAAATCTGGGCTCTCTTTGTAGGACATAACTCAAACAGACTCAGGGTCTGTAGTAATTTTAATACTTTTTATTTATAATACCTTCTGCATGTCTGTTCATCCGGGAAGACTGATCTGTCCTCGGCTCCTCTGAGGTTAATTCTTCCCCTTATTTAAAGGTTATAGATTGTTAAAATTCTTTTAAAGGTGAATGTTTTATTAGTAGCTCATGATGCTAAAAATAATTAGTCTCTCCCCCCGACTACAAAAACACTAGTGAAACCTAAACTTTAGTAAAAAGTGTGATTTTAAAACTTCTGTGGGACATTTTGAATCCCTCCAGCTTAAACAACCACACAGCAACAGGAGTGGTTTGTGTCAAGGCTTCCCAAGGGGGGGATTTGAGGGAATGATACATTTCTCCCAACCTTATCAGCTGCATCCCACACCCCCTTATAACAATGCCACTGTGTGCAGCCCCCGCAGCCTGGACGCCCACCCCCTCACCCACATGTGAGATGCTGTTGTGTTGTCTTGTTCCCCCACAGCTGGAGCATCTCCCTCTCCACCCCTCCACCCCTCAGCTCTTCCTCCATTCAACCCAAACAACGCCTTCGTTCTTTCTACCACACTATGCAGATTGTTTCAGAGGACAAGCAAGAAAGAGAAACAGATAGAGGCTGCAGGGGACAATGAAACAGCTGGCTGTGTTAAAACAGTTCATTTTGGTATTCTGTATTTCTTATCTCATACAGTATAGCTCTGTGAGTGTGTGAGGGCCTACCTTCATACACATTGTCTGAATTAACATTTTCACATTCACACTATAATTCTCACTTCCTATTTGGAAACAAAAAGATTTTCACAAGGTAAACTTTCAAATTTTAGGCCTTAAGTAAGGCCCTCCCAAGCAACCAAAATAATAAATGGAAAACATGAACCTTGACTTTGTGGAGGAGGTTATTTGCTTCTTTCACATTAATTTCAAAGCCCAAAGCAGTAAGTATTGTGATCGTTTCATGTATAGTCACTTACCGTGGGATTTAACTGTCACCTATTATTGAAAGCTGAACTTAAAAAAAGTTCAGCTTTAAAGTCAAGTCAGCCTCATGCCCCCAAGTAGCTGACTTTTCAGCCACTTGGGGGCATGTGAAGAAACAAACAAAAAAATGAACATATGATCTTACAAATTATCAACACATTAGCAAACATGTTAGGCTATTTACAAATCCACGCACAGTGCAGATCATAGTCCAAATTGTCATTCATTTAAATACGTACACATTTCTATAAAAATAAAATGTAACTGCAAGTACATTTTTGTAATGAACTGCTAAAGGAGTACGTCACTTAACATAATGTCTATCAGCAGAACTCACCTCCTGCTTACAGTTTCCATGAATATACATAAAAAATATTTTTAAACTGAACATAATCCAGCTGATGATGAAGTTCAAATCCAAATTAAACTCCAAAGCTTAAACACACTTTGACCTGTGGCCAGGAGAGGCCAGGAATCTGAACACCGATCCTGAGGTTAACTCATGACGGCCCTACCAACTGAACCACTGTACCTCAGTGCTGTCTTTCCTGTTGATGCTCTGATCCTTAAAGTTCCTGCTTCTCTTCCTGAAAAGAAGTTCAGACCTTCATCTCCTGGTCTCGCTCGTTTCTGTCTAAATATAAAACTATTGAGTAAAATCTAAACTTACTCTCAGACACTTTTATTCAAAACTTTACATCTAATACGACTTCTTATAGAACAAATAACATGCATATTGCTGTAATGCAGTTAACAACAATCAGTGGTTAATGGACCAAGAGGATTTGTTGTACCGTGCTGACAAAGGTAAAAAACACCAGATTGTTCACTGTAATGTGATCTGCTCCTGCAAAGACTGTAACGTCTCTGAAATAAGTGGAATTTTGAGGGAGGCAAAATAAAACATCTGTTGCATACTTTGAAATTATTTTATAGAGACTAGTGCTCAAGACAAAAGCTCAAAGGCAGCCTCCTTTAATCACCTGAGACTGTGTGGCCTTGAAAACCTGATGGAGAAAGTGGGCTGTGTTCTGCACCAGATCATTGTGACAAAAACCTGCTGCTGGTCTGCAGACTGGTTTGAAATCATCTGCTTTGTCCTGGTCTTGATGCTTTTACCCTCCTTATCAGGTTATTTCCACTTTCATAATTTCATAATCAATATATTTTATATTAAACCTCATCATAGACATAGAAGTCTTTATTTACCATGTTACATGTGAAATCATTTTTTGACACAAATCCTAGGACAGTCTCCAGATGAAGAGTGTGGCCTACATTTTAGGCTTCATTTATTTTGATTGACAAGATATGTCAACGTAATTAGCATCTCATACGTGTGCTTTGAAAGACCTGAGTGAACTGAGCTTTCTTTTTGCTTACGCTTTTGTTCATGAATGAATAAAGCCCAGGTCCCTTTAGGACTCATTTGAATTATTGATATGGGTGGCATTCATTCAGCTGACACTGTATACCTTGTACAATGTCGTCACATCCTCAAATATTCCTACCTTAAATATTAAATATTCCTAGAGTCGAGGCCCATAATCCAATCTCTTATTCTGAAAAGATGGATATGGTGTAATCAGATTCCATAAATCAGTGTACACGAAGAAAAAAGTATTAAATGTATTAAACAATGTAAATGTATTAAACAACCTCGTTCCTAAGATTCATTTTGTGCAATTTTTCAGAAAAGCTTCTTGTATTTGTTAAGGTAAAATAAACTGATTGTTATGTCTATTACAACTGAAATCCCAGTAAGAAAAGTAACAGCGTCTCCAGGACTGTTTAAATGTCTGTTTAAATCCTGTTTATATGGACAGTTTTCTCTAAAACACACTTTAAAATGTAGAGATATCAGTTTGAAAAGTGTAGCGGTGACTGTTGTTCACATTGTTCACTGGTGTGATGCAAGGTAAGAAAGTAAAGTGTCAGGCCTCTTTGCCATTAACAAGACTATCAGATTTCTATATAGATAAAATAAAATCGATTTGTTCTACTACAGATTGTTGCTGCAATTGGTGATTTATTTATATTAACAAGTCACATTTAACAAAATCCAAATGTGTTCATCTTCCCTCCAGTAGAGGGCAAGATTGTTTTGATAAAGATTTAAATGGTGACAACACTGACTTTGGTACACAGAGTTTTTTTTTTCTTACCAGCGTGGAGATGCATATAAACTATACACATATTTATATGAGGTGTAGCTTTATAAAGAAGTTAACTGAAGTCTGGAGTCACACTTGGGTATACATGCAAAGATGTTCCAGTAGTGACCAATCCTAACTTCCTGACACTGACACATCTGGCGCCTATAAAAAACGTATGACCAGATATGAATAATTAACGTTATACTTTAACTTTACAGATCTGATTAGCAGTGACCCTCTGAACTCTATTCATTCAGATGATTCTTTCATTTCCTACCCCACATTCATTCTTGTTTTTTTCCAGCGGTGACAGCTTCAGTTAATGATCAAACCCAATGACAAGCTTTCCCAAGTAACCGGTTTCAAAATAAATCACATTTCAGAGTGCCTGTGGTTGCGTAACGGGTCAATCACAACATACGCGCATTTCTATATTCCTGTTTTCCTGTTTTGTTAAAACGTGATTATTCTGTTCTGTGGTATAATGTAGCCCAGCTGCACTGGAGGGGCAGCACACAATGGCTGAACAATGAGTGGTCAGTCTTTGCTGTCAGTGACATTGAAACCTGGGCAATGTTCCACACTGTTGCTCCTCTTTCATTCACTCAGCTGAATCCAGCTGGTTTATACCAGCCACTACTTTGTTGTACAAAGTAAACTTCTTCCACAATTAAAGAGCTTGCATAAAAATATATATATTTATGTCTTAGCAGGGATTATAATTTGCTGTGACTCAGCAGACTGTTCTCATCTCTAACCCTCTAGTCGATAAAATCATTCAGGATAAAAAAGTAAATGTTTAAATATATGCCCACGTTACCTAATCAAGGTGCTTACATTTGCATTGTTGTAGCTTTCTGCACTGCGGACAAGTTAAACAGTAAGTGTGTTACATCACCAGCACACGTTAACTCTCACCATGAACACTAAATTGAGTGAGAGCAGCTCACTCTGAGGGACCCACCCAGGTAGGCCTAAAGTGTCCGTGGAGCTCCTCCCCTCTCAGGTTGGGTTACCTGCAGAGTCACCTATCACTCACCTGCTCCCGCGTTACCTCCACAGAAAACGGACAACAAACATTCGCTCCCTGTGTTGAGCAGCAGCTGTGTGGTTTACGGTCTTTGGAGCAAACGATTACAAATACCGACTACTTCCTGCGGAGTTTATTTGTTGATCGTCTGCAGGTTGTGATGGCAGGCTGATGTCTCAGGCACGGATTCGCCCAAGTTTGTCACCTTGAGCATCCCGTCCGGAAAACACCACTGTGAGTTCGCTTGAGGAGTGCAATGTTTTCCTTCTTTCTTTCTTTCCATCTTTCTGTCTTTCTTTCTTTCTTTATGTCGTTCAGCACATAGACAAATGATCACGAGTCACCTCACAGTGAACATAAGACCTGCCACATCTCATCACATGGTCCACTCACTAGCTGTTCTAGAGCTGTGGGTCTTCCTCAGCAGACTGGTTGATACCCAGTTTCCCAGTTTGAGAGCCAACTTGTGACTAATGCCAGAACAGAATCCGTTGATACTAAATGATATTGTGATTTTGCAGTTCTTCATCTTAAGGGGCTGCATAGAGAAATGATCCACTTGATTGTAGTTATCATAGAAAGCATGTTGTTATCCTGTATTTATATCTGGTGTCAGCCACAAGCTTAACTCTGGTATTTACGCTGTGGTGGGAGGAATGTACTTTCATTTGAGTTCAGCAGGGTGAAGAATAAACCTCTTGACAAGCTACACATTAACAACCAAAGGAGAAACTCTCAATACTAATTTGAGAGTCACACGTGATTATGTCACAGTGTTATTAGTGGGATTTTGTCCTGGCACAGGTTTGTTGCTCTCTATGTGTTGGAAGGGTCAAATAAATGTTATGTGAACAAATAGGCATCATGTCTGTGAAATCTGACCAGATTTTGTCTTGTCCTGGTCCTTTGTGCCCTGATTCAAAGAATGGTCTCTCCAAACTGTAGCACTATACCTAGAATAAACATGTAACACCATCTCCTGCTGTCAAAGCTGTGTTATGTACGTAAGTTATTCGGGGTAGATAGCTTGAAATGCGTAACTGTTATCTCTTAGGAAATGCTTAGTCAGGAGCATGGAGCAATGTTCAGATTGCCCATATCAGAATAAACTCATATTTTCCTCACACATCACATAGTCTATTGTCTACTGTCATTATTTCCTAGTTTTGTAGTATGCAGTGACATTGAAGTCAAAAGTCAAAATCATGACACACTTTGATTATCAGGCTCAACCAATAGTACAAGAGGCTGCTAAAGTGCATATACTGTAAATACTGAGGTCATTCCACCATCAATGTGCTTGTCAGTTTGATTTATGTCCTTTCTCTGTTCTCTTTAATCCTTTGTTTAATCTTTAGGTGTGTTTTGGGGCATGTCCTGCCGGCTTAGATATTAGTTGTGTTCTGCTGTTGTTATGCGTCAGTGAGGTTAAAAATTTTAATGGTGCTGCACAACAGAGTTATATAGACTGGCATTACTGTAGATGTGCTGCAGACTTAAGCTGCTATACAGTTGTTGTATTGTTTTGTACATTTAAGGTCATATACTTTGCATACTAATTTATCATTTGTACCGTAGAAATACATTTGCTGTTGTAATTGTCCTTCGTTTGCTGAGACAATCATATGTGTTAATACTCTACATAAATCTTCACCTGTTATGCAAAGCAGCAAATAGCATTCAAACACTCACATTGTAAAGTTTGTTCTGCCCATCGTTTGTTTTGTTTATTAGTTTTTCTGAGAAGTTGAAGGGATTAATCATCTGTATCTACATATTAGCAGAAATTCACAGGTGCCACTGTGTTATAGAGATGTCTAATGGTGTTCAAAGATTCAAATGGTTCTTGATTCTGAACTTTGTGTGTTTCTTAAGCTGTTAACATTTTAAATCACAATATGTTGAGCTTCAGTTCAAACTGACCGTAACATGTGATAAAAAGAAACAACAAGGCTACATGATGGGATCAAGATCATAAATTGGTGACACGGAAAGCAGCATGAAAATGACAACACTTGTCTAACCTCATTCCATCAAATATGAAAGTCAAAACAACAATGTTGAAAATGGACAATATAAATATAGCATGCTCTGCTTTATTTCTGTCATTGTTCTAATACCACATGATTACCTCTGAATAAGGGTTTGTCTTTTTTTGGAACAATGAGCACCTTGAGCTCAGTGGACAAGTGGTGTGCAAGAGCCTCTTACCATGAGGCTGACAACACATGACACCCCGCCAGGCCTGCTCCTGCTTTACCTCCCTCCTGAAACCTGGCAACAGGCCAGAGCTGGGAACAATAGTGTGTAGAGAAGATGACCAGAGAGATAAGTACAGAATAAGGAAGTCTATTTTGTATATTTAGCAAAGTGTAAGAATAGTTTCCTTTGCTTATTTGTATTTCTAAATAACATTTTCTTGCAGTAGTTTTGAATCAAGGGAAACTACGGTTCATGACTTTTTTTGGATAAATATTTTAACATATATTAACTTTGGTTGAGGTTGTGAAACAAGTTGTTGTGATTTGTCCTCTGTGTTTCAGAGAATCTAAAGAGATAATGTTAAGGGTGATTACATTTATGACCTGAGATAAGCTTGAGCGACCTAATCCGTAACCGCCATATGCAGTATTTTTTGTGACTCATTATACACAAACTGCTTTAAACCTTAAAACGCATGTCATGAGGAAATGACAGTGGCAGATTTAAGCTAGAGAGTGACAATGAAATGTTTGGACACATTGCATGAAGCACACACGGTGCCTCAAAGTGAATTACAGATTGGCTTGAACTTCTAACCCATAAAATGTGTAATGGTGACACAGGATCCTAACGTCCTGCCACCAGTTAATACTACAAACTGAACAAGATTCATACAGTGTTGGAGCCTAGAAGTCTCATAAGGTAAAAGGTGGTTCCAGTGTCCACTTTAGCATTAGCTGAGCAAGGAAAGCATACAGAGGCCACTCTGTATGTAACATCTTATTAGAGTGCACAGTTTGTAATACTGTATGTGTTCAGCCAGTTTGTGCTGTAGGCTTGATATATATTTCCTACACATAACCTTGTCAGTGCATGCCTTGACACACAAGAGGTACCTCCAGTCTCAGAGATAAAGGTGTGGGAGAGTTTAGTTCTTTCTCTCTGTGTTAATCTGCAGATTTCTTTGATTTGTCACCTTTGCTAATTATCAAATAGTAAGTGTGGCTGGGTGTGAAACCCAACAAAGTAATTAACTGCAGTTATGTGAATATATTCATCAACACAGTGTATCTAATTACACAGTGTACATCAACCTGCTGTCTGCCCTTTTGTCAGATCAGTCTCCTAACTACCAGCAGTACAGGCCCAACACCTGGCTCGTTGCAGTGGAAGAACAGGCTGTTTGGTAGACTACACCTCAACTTTGCCTGTAGCTTTTAAGCTTTTATATAATGGAGCTGGTATGAGAACTCACCAAAATGCAATGAGAGAGAAAAAGACAAGATTTATTTGGATAAATAATGCATGCTTTGGTGGGGAATTTTCCCCTCTCCACCAGCCACTTCCCACTTCAAGCCTCTCGTTATGGCCCACTTCGTTTCTGATTGTCATTCTGTTTCTTTCTGCAGGTGGATGCCTTAAATCATGAGTGTCCCAGGATCTCCATCGAGCCAAGCCAAGTGAGTATTGCACATGTGTCCTGCATGTTTACCTTTCTGTGTGCTAGCCTCAGTACAGTAAGCTCACTGTCCTACTGGCACAAGAGAATCACTAACCCTGTATTTGTAAGGTGGTGTCGACCAGCGACCTCAGGCACAGTGCGGCTCTGTAAGAATTGTTTGCTTTGCCTGGGTTCCTGGCTCCAGGCTCCCTCCCTCCCTCCACTTCTTTTCCACTCTCTCTCTCTCTCTTTCTCTCTCTCTCTTTCACTGGCTGTTCCATATGCTCAGAATCTCAGGCTAATCTCCTCTTGTACTGACCAGTCCGCTCCACATATTTCATATCATATTTTCTGAGGCTGTGTTCATGAGAATCGACACTGTGGAAGCTTCAGAGAGTTTGTGACAGTGACATCCAAAGGTGCAGGGGAGAAGATGAAGGGTGCACATCGTAACCCTTTCTCCTCTTCTTGTCATTGCAGTGGAGTGGCCAGATCGGACAGCAAACTTAGCGCCAAGGCCCTCTATGGTGAGTGACTGTTTTTGATTTTTTCATTTGTTGTTTTCAAGATTATGCCTCTATATTCGCTACACATGGCATTATACGCCTGTGCCACATTTCTGCGCCATGAGTCACTACAGACCTTTCACAGGCTACAGTGCAGTTTGGGAGGTTGCACACTTTTACTTGTCAAGCAAAAAGCTATCCCTGTTTTTGAAGTATCTAACTCAGTAAAACAAACAAAAGAGCCCCACTTTTGCACAAGGTGTCGTTTATTTTGAGTGAATTTCACATACACCGTCGTGGAAATGTGTAAAATGTTTAGAAACCCACGACTGATAATAGTCATGAACAAATTCACAGTAAACTTCTGTTTGCTAAACGCTACAGGTTCGGCTCATTTGCTTTCCTTGACACAATGTAATTGTGACACATTTATGATATGCAAAAACAAATCATGAATCACAGTAATAGTTGTGAGTATCAACACTGTAACTGGTTTAATTCAACAATACTCAATTTGCTCAGCTAATGACTATGTCAAGAAGTCCAGCATTCTCACTCTGCAGTGTGTTACTGCAGTTTCATGGCCTCACTACACTATCACAGTCCTCTGCCAAAAACACACACAGTGATAAGAGGGGGCCAAGGTCCTGCTGAGGGGTCCCTTTGGTCTCAGCCCGCTGACACCACTGTTACACACTGGGACATCGGAGGGAGCCTAAGCTTCTTAACAGAACGAGAGTTTCCAGCTTTGTGCCAGGCATGCTGGGAGTTTTTTTGTCAGCTGTACCATCTTTATGAGTGTGTCTACACTTTGCAGTCACACACTGATGTGTGCAGATGTGTATTTATTTGTTTTGACATGGAAAAAGGTGTTTGTGTTATTGTAGTGCACCATTGTAGTGCTGTAATACAGTTATGACATGGTATGTCAATTTATTTTAGCTATTACATATTTGTTCTAGGGTGTGTATAAGTGATTGAAATGTACCATGTTACATTAGCAGGGTGTGCCTGTTTTTAATGTGCGGTTGGAACAGGGTGGGGATGCCCCTGTCTTGCAGGTGAATAAAAGACACATTGAAAAGTGGAAAGGAAGAGGCAGTCTCTCACTCACCTCCGGTTCTGCCTTCGCTACCTCAGACATTAGCTCACTAGTCTCTGGCAGCACCTCCTTCCACATTGCTAACATAGAAGAACATTGTATAGCATATCACTGGCCCAGACAGAAACCTACACCGAGGTATGACTGGTCAACTTGATTTCATGCATGGCTGCGCTCTTCCAAATTTAGAATCGCCTCAAATGACAGATGATGGTAATGCAGGGATGCAAGATGTTCCCAGACCATCTGACAGTGCACCTTGTTGTCTGTGAAACTGTTCTGTGCCGTAAGTCATCCAAATGTCCGCAGGATGCACCCACTGTTGTGATCTCTGTGAAATATCCCACAGCATGTGTGATGATACTGTGCTCTGTTTCATCGGTTGTGTCATCTTGAGCGGCAGATGGTCACCAGTACCTTCTCACTGCAGGATGACAGCAACATGGCTTCTGTCCCGAACTAGAGACGCAGGAGAGTGGACACTATTGTGCACCATCCATAATAGCAGTATACATTTGGATAGATACAGATCTATGGGTTTGATCCTTGAATAAACACATAGCCTAGAGGAACAACAGCAGCTCAATTTCCTGTATGCAAAACCCCTTCGTCATTCACACATTGTAGGGCAGCAAACAAGTGATGCAAATGACATATAGGCCCTCCCACCTGATTTTTTTATCAGCGGCTTTAAGGTTGAGCAGAGAGACTTATCATACCTGGACTTCAGCACAACAACAAAACTTTCTTCAGTTTCACAGACAGTTTGTGGTTGAGGATCATGTCTCTGTCAGGTACCGTAAAATGTGTGATGACAGATGCAATCAGCAAGTGGTTGTATATGTTTTCATCTTTTGCTGCTCTACTGCTTTTCTTCAACTTTTGTGTATATGCATATGAATCTCTATAGTATACTTGAGTATTCCATTGGCTTTAGGCCATTGTTATCTTTCAGTCATTATAGTTCTTGCAGCTTCACTCTTACTTAGACCAGTCAGCAGTGTCTATAGTTTAAAATTTGCTTGGCCTCTTACTGTTCTTGATAAACACATGCACAATGTAAATCTGTATTCATTTGTTCTGCACTGCACTGTTTAAAGGGACAGCACTGTGATGTGTCAGGTTGTGGAGTGTGTTTATCAGAAACATTTTGGAGCCATGTGGCCAAATCTTTTTGGACTCAGCTGGACATTTCCATATCAAAGGGTGTCCTGCAGTTAGAGCAACAACAATAATGTGCTGGGCTCATTCTATGTTTTGATGTTGTAATATTGGTATTGTCATCATTAATCAATCTAAATTTGCATTGAAATTTCATCAAAGAATCTTACTGTTTTGATTATTGAGGGGCGTGCATTGTGCTTAAAGAGCAGTTATTAGGGGAGCAGATTGTTTGATTGATCTGGGTCATGTATTGGTTTGGTAATCTGCCAGACAGCCATGTTTATCACTGGTCATTGACTCTGGAGAGATCTGCCCATCTACCTGCTAAGTGGCTCTTATTGCAAGCTGTTGCACCGCTGTGAATTGACTGACATAAATGTCAGTCATTAAAAAAACATGGGCCAAGCTCGACTTTCAGAACGACACCTGACACTTGTTTCACCTGTGGGGAGCCAAGCAGGAAGGAATCAGCAGAGAGGAAATGGCAGGAGCAGGAAAGATAAACACAGGCATTATTTGGGCACTGATGGGAGTTGAATGATATGAATAAGTGATCTTTAAAAATCAGTGCTTCAACTGCAACATAGTGCTCTGACTGCAAAACCAGTCAGTCACTATGAAGTCTGGTTACATCACAATTGTCTATAAGAAGAGGTCAAATATTAAAATGAACCATAGCTTTAACACATGTTTTGTTAAGTGTTGTACAAACAGCAGGGCTTTTATGTCACGTTCACCATAAAGCAAAATGTGTTTCAGTGTGTGTACTCAGAGACCCAGAGCCAAAATGTTGACTCTGTTGGGTGGGGGACAAAAAGAGACCTGATACAAGATCTGTCTGCGGAATTGATAGGAATATGCTGTCATTTAAGCATAATTGTTACCTGCAGACTATTCACCTGGTAAATAGGTCAGTGAGCACATTTGCACACTCATTTGATGTTGCCTAGTTTAAAACAATGGCCTCAGCCAAGAGCACACAATTATATTGAACAATGCTATTGAGATCTCCACAACCTTCCTTTCAACTATTCTTCATCAGTAACCAAATACTTGAAAATTACTGATATTATTTGTACTTTGTAATTACAAACCCCATTTCCAGAAAAGTTTAAACTGATTCTTAAATGTAGCAAAAACTCAGATTTGTCTGTTCTGTTAAACCTGTTTTTCTGACAAAAGTACAGAGAAAAGATTTCGGTGTTTTCACAGAGCAACCTTTTTTTTAAAAAATATAATTATGAGTTTGATGCTGGTAACTTGTTGAGACACAGGAAAAATAAGACTGAAAATGTATAAAATATTCAAGTAACACATTTTTCATGACAGACAAACTTCATGCGAGAATT
>OMLM01007347.1:73275-117580 GCA_900302695.1 Helostoma temminkii | reverse complement strand
TGGCTAAGAATTTACAGTTCATAATACTGTGAAAAGATACAGTGATTCCAGGGAATTGTCTGTGCCTAAGGTTCAAGGGCGGACATGTAGTAATAAAAATAGTGAAAATTTCAATAGAACAGTGCCAGATGCCTCATTCTGCATGTGCTAAAATAGAGTTGCTCAGTGAAAACATTAAAATTCTTTACAATTTTTTTCATATAAATAAAGATTAGAGCAAATTAACAAACCACAGGTTTTTGTTTTATTGCACTGTAGAAAAACTCCTAACTTTTCTGAAATGGGGTTTGTAGTATTGATTAGCAAATAGCACGCTGTCATCCTAGAGTAAGAAGTGAACATGGTAAATGTTATAGCTGCATTTTTGGCATGTAATCATGCAAATGTTAGCTCATATCCATATCCATCCTGCGTACAGCCTCACAGAGCCATTAGCTTGACTGTAGATGATGTATCTTTTTAAATCACCTTCAACCTTACTCTGAAGCATTGAAAGCATCCACCTCGCTATACTGTGTGCGTGTAAGACGTAGTGTATGTCATTACATATCACGATAGATGCCACAGATGATAAAATGAGCATGTGATGTTGAGAAGTCACTGATACCCTGTTGACCCTGTAGTTAATGTATGAAGCAAGCTTTAATACCAGTCTGAATAGGACAGAGCAAATCAAGTCACAGTCACACACTTTTTGATATGAGAGTTAATGATTAACTTATCAGATAGGTTCGTTTCCATTTCACCTCTGGACATTTTCCTTAAAGGAATAAATATCAAAAGTACAGTTTGGGCTCTAAGAGAAAAGCTCTTGTAGTTGATAATGTACTATTTTAAAACACACTGTAAAATGTATTTATTAGAATGTATTTATCTGACTAAATATACATTACCCTACATATGGATGTCTGGTAAAATTCATATTTAGTTTATTTGTTGAGTTAAAAGAAATAAACGCAAGATTAAAGACTTTTCTTCTCAGTGTAATACAGTAATTTGGACACACCCTGCTAAAACAGTACTAACGCCGCTTTGGCAGATGTCACTGCTCGCAAATGGTTTTTGTGGCCTGCTATGTCTTTCCAGTGTTGCAACTCACCACATATATTTTTATACTCATCCCACTGCTTTAAAATCTACTTTTTGGCATGAGTTTCCTAAATGGGGGTAGTAGCTACAACTAATGTTGTAGTGTTACTGCTGCTTTTAACATATAATATATTGTAACATATTTTAACATTTGATAAAAGGCACACTTATAATTTCTGTTTAAGGTTTTATTTGCTACTTATACTACTACTATTTACATCAAAAGTCAACTAAACATGTAATTTGGCCAAACATTTCCATACAACTGTTTACGGATACAAAACATTGGAACTGTGACGTTGGCGTCGGCGCCATAAAAAAAAGACACTTAAAATGCCTTTGTCACTTCCTTATTGCCCCACTGGCTCTTTATCTTCGTGTTTCTATTCACCTGTTCACTCTTCGGAAATGCTCAACATGTTTTCTTTAGGTCAGTGTTACCGATGCTGTTTACGTAGAATCGCATACAGTAAAAAGGTTCTTTCTCAGTCACTCACTTTTTCGTTAATTTGTTTTCTTATCAACAGAACAGAGGAAAAAATACTCCAACTCCAACTTTATCATGCATGAGACGTCACAGTATCATGTGGAGGTAAGATCTTGTCTGTTTTTGTTTCTCCACAGTATTAAACTTGCGTTTTATGTAAGATTATAAGATTTCTGTTTGTTTTGTTATAATATTTTTTAAACGCAAAAAGGAGAGTTATAAAATATGTAAAATAAAATAAT
The DNA here is from genome assembly GCA_900302695.1 of Helostoma temminkii. Lineage (NCBI taxonomy): Eukaryota > Metazoa > Chordata > Actinopteri > Anabantiformes > Helostomatidae > Helostoma > Helostoma temminkii. The sequence goes on along the minus strand of OMLM01007347.1, from coordinate 115,762 downwards.
GTTTTTAAATATAATTCTGTATTATTATTAACTTTTTATTTATTGCTGTATACTATGATCATAGTATATAGTAAAAAGAGTTTATAGTTTATAATAGACCCGCGTAGTTTTAGGCAGCTACAATGCAAGGCATGCTACAAGCACAAGTGTTGCTTAACGCATTAGTAAATGTTAATTGGTCAGTGTAACTTTTGCCCTATCAAACCTGCTAATGTCTGCTTATGATCACATTGTAGTGTGTTACAAACCATATATTAACGGTTGATGTACTGCTTATGATACTGCTAAACAGTGGGACTTCAAGTAAAATGTAGTCCTGACCGCTAGTTTGAAACCCCATAACCACCCCTGTTTGGATTCAGCCGAGGTTCTGCTGTTCCTGTCATTTCTCTCTTCTTGTTTACTGTCACACTTTACTATAAACTCTAAACACGAAAAAGTTTCAAACAGGTTAAAAGTAAAATGGTTTATCATTTCGACATTATAAATTTAAAAAACAGAATTCAATAATGCTTTTTTACCCTCCGGGATGAATAAAGTGTTACCTTATCTCACTATAAGAAGGTGAATCACTCTCTTTTTGTTTTATGGTTCTTTTGCCAAGAGATAAAAATGGTCACACTAGCTAATCTCTTGAACTGTATCATAATAAAGTAATCATGCTTCTGACTTTAGTAGGTTGGAGCTTATGCTGGGAATCGTAGATATTTTTCTTAAGGTCAGGTCACTTCAGGTGGTGTCTTTGCACACAGGGAAAGAGGATTCAAGGTTAGAAAAGCGAACTTGTGATTGAACAACTACTGGTTCAGCCCCCGAACCAGCAAGATTAAATGTGTGTGGGACAGTTTAAAAGAAGCAGCACTTGCCCATAGTCATCAATGCCTCTTGGTAAATGATGGTAAATCAATTGTCTATATGCATTTAAGTCACATATGACCAGGCATTCACAACAGTTGTAATAGAGAGAATACATGTGGATTAGTAAGGTCCTACACCTCCTTCTATTTAGTGCAGTAGGCCATTGCCATGTGCTGCTCTTTGTCATTAAGGTTACAATAATGAAGGTGTAACCAGTGCAAGTACAAAAACATCAGGAAACATTCTGTTGTGTCTTTTTCGAAAGAAGAGTTGGGTGTAGTTTAATCCTGAACTGGGGTGACCACATTCAAAGTAAGGTGGCACACAGCCAAGGTTGTCATGGTCAAATATAAAAGTAATGGAAATAATGTATATGTAGAATATTAAGAATATGCTATTATATAAGTATTGAAATAGTAACAAACAACTACCATATAACTCCCAATTCTTAACAATAAACAAATAGAAATGAACATATGGGGGGAGTAAAAATCCATCCCTGTTCTATGTTCTTTTATAATCATAAGCCAAGTGGATACCACCTTCTTGTTTTGGCTGAGGAGGGTAGTCAGATTTTTGGGGTGCCACCTCCTGCTCTTCCACGTAGATCTTATCCCTCGGACTTTGTCATTCTTTATATAATGTTAGTTGTGTTATCTAGTTAGTTGTGCCTATGTTTTTCAAGGGATAGCAGTATTGATGATGTGTACTTTCTGGCCTGGTTAGTGCAGTATGTCCTTTCTGACACGTACAGTATTTACAGGAATGATGATAACAGTCATTTAATGGCATGATAACATTTAAAGCAGGTGATATGTGGAGATATTAAGTGCAAATCAATAACAAGTAGCTAATGAAAAAGAAATTAGGCAGTAGTATAAATTGTCTCCATCAATTAGAAAGTGAAAATTTCCTGAAAATCTTTCCTTAGTAAAGACAATTACATAGAAATATTCATTTCAATTCATACTTAAATTAAATTAACTTCACCCACTCTTCAAAGAATACTGTTTCTATGTTCTGTTTGTAGTTGGTCCCTTCCAAGCAGAAAATTGCTCCCTTTCCCTAATTAACAAACAGTTTTCCTTTTAGCACCTCTCCACGTTCATTATGGACAAGACAGAGTCCATTGTCACAATGGATGATGCCATCAAGAAACTTATCCTTCTGGATTCAAAAGACAAAATATGGACTCAAGAGATGCTCCTGCAGGTCACAGACAACGCAGTCAGGCTCCTGGACTGTGACACACAGGTAACGGGTCCTTACCTGTCCATGTTATCATCACACTGTGTTAACATGCACTAAAGTCACATTTGCAGTTAATGATTTGTGATTGATTATTTTATCAACTGTTTATTAACTGCAAAAACTTTTTTCGCTCAAAAACATGGAATTATATCTGGTACGTGCTGCTAAATAAATCATATCAAATTCTGTTTACCAGTCATTAGAAGTACTGAGCCTGTGAAAATAGTTGTTAAGCATTTTCTGTTGTTGTGGAGACGCTTAGTCAAGTGATTCTGTAACTTGATGCTCTTGGCTTAGAAACAGGATTTTTGGCAGAACACAGGTAATGCAAAGTGGATGCATGGAATTTGTGAAATTGAATAAATTCAAGTTCTTAAAGGGCGTTTTCGCATCTTAGTGTGTTTGTTCTGCTCCGAATTGGAGCATCCAGTGTTTTAGGATGTAAAAGTCAGAATATTGCAGCTTCCTATTTAACATACAGACACGACAGTGACATCTATTTTAACATCTAAATCTCTGTAAGAAAGCCAGACTGTCAAACTATTTCTCCCCTATACACATGTTTTACAAAACTATTTGTATCACTCAGATCTTCTGTTGTTGTTCTGTAGGAAGAGCTGGAGAACTTTCCTCTCCCCACCATCCACATGTGTCAGACAGTGCTGAATCAGACACGGTATCCCTCTGTGCTGCTGCTTGTGTGTCAGGACAAGGACCAGCACAAGCCAGACATTCACTTCTTCCATTGTGATGAGGTGGAGGTGAGTTTCAGTTTGAATATTACAGGCTCAGTTTGTGTCCTTTATTGTATGTCCATGATTGGTTGGCTTTCTGTTTTATATCACTCATAAATCAAAGCTGCTGTTGAAGAACTAGATCAGATTTTACTTTACTATTAGTACTATTAATGGCTTTACTGTATGTACCCTACTATAGCTTACTGTAAAGACACCACCTCTTTATAATTCAGAATAACTATGTCTAAGTTCAAAGAACAATTTTACAGGACTCATAAACATTCACTAGACTGGAGAGATCTGAATGTAACCTTTGGATTATCACGTAAGGCTTGACAACTTACGATGTGGAGAAGAATAGAGTTCTTTTATGGTCAAAATTATGATGCCTTCTGCGTTAAGGTGAAGAAATGCTCCCTATTGAGAATCTGTAAAATGATTTTAAGAGAACACTACAGATTTGATATAATTATGTATTTGATCTATTGGCTGCATGCTGACTAATATTTACTTAGTCAATAGATTTCTTCTATTGTGCAACTGTAGAGAAAATATGTCTGAAACAAACAAATGTCTGATATTTGCCCTCCTCATTTCACAAACATAAATTGACGACTTTACAAAACTTAAATATCACATCTCACACACCAATTATCTGCAGATGTGTGAGCGGAAGTGATTTTACACTCAACAACAAAAGAGTCACACAAAAAGATACTAAAAATGTGTCTAACATTACCTCTTATAAACAATACTGAATTGAAATTGCGACTGATTGCAAGGGAACACTAACTAACTATAAAACTGATGGGACTGTAAAGCTGTACATAAAATATGTTACATTGGTCTGTGTCTGTTTTACCAGGCTGAGTTGGTTTACGCAGATATAGACAGTGCCATCGGAGACAATAAGCATGGAAAGAAAATGAGGCTTCATACTCTGAAGTGAGGACAAAACTGCTGCACAAAAACACACACACATAAATACACATTGATAGAGGTGACACTGATCTGTAATTACTCGTTAGCTAACTTGATGTCAAGTTGCTCAAGGTCTCAATGTCCCCTCCTCATCCCCTAGGGCGAACCAGGAGAAAATGAAGCGTCACAGAGAAACCATTCTCCCTCCCTCATCCCCCAAGGGCCCTTTACCTGCTCCAAAGGGACGAGTGGCTGCCACACAAGGTGCATACACTATACATGAAAAGAACGTGCTTCCATCTTTTATGCAAACCTGTACAGTATCTTTATTTTCTTTCCTCCCCGTTGTTGCATTCTGCATTTCTTTAATTCCAAGCTTTTCATGTGTGTTTGGCTGTAGATAGACGAGCTTCTGGACAAAGTGACGCAGAGTCACATGAAAAGCTGGCCCAGCGCATTGAGAAGGATGTGGTGAGACACATTACACAGATCCTTTCATCCTATCATAATGCTATTCTTCATGTTAAACCTCAATGTTTGTCGTCCTCAGCAACTTCTCAACTGTTCCCTGGATGACATAGAGATCTTTGTGGCACGACTACAAAAGGCAGCAGAGGCCTTTAACCAGCTCAACCAGCGCAACAAGAGTAAGAAGAATAAGAAGAAAGGACCAGCAGGTCTGTCTCCCTTTCTTCTGACGTGGTGGCACGAATGCAGTGACAGTATATTTATAGTGCTCACGTCGCTATGTTTGTGTCTTTTTGTGTCCTGTGGCCCGGGACTCTCATCCAGTGATGTATGTGTAGTAGTAGTGGAAGCCAGTGTGGGGTTCTGTTGAGTAATACAATACCCATTACTGTTATTACTGTTGTAATATTATTACTTCTTATTTAATCCATTCAGTTGATGATCTGGTGTGTTGCTCTCCTGTTACCCTCATACATATAGATTTTTTAACTGATTAAAATAAGTGTGTATTTCTGTTTATTAAGTCAAAATGTTGGCGATATTGGAAAAAAAAGAAAAAAGGTAAACGTCAAGTAAAATTTGTGACCTCAAATTATTACTTTTCAAAGTAATAATATTACTGTTGCTGAGTAATGTTTTACCACCCCACACTGGCAGTGGTGTGATGTTGTGTTCATACTGTATACCAACACACCTCATTCCTTGTCCAGTGAGTCATACATGTAGCATACATGTGACAGATACAGTTTACTATTTTCTGTGTACACGGTCAACACAGTGTTACTTTTCTGTAGATCATCTCGTCACAGTCGAAAAGCAACAGAAATGCATGTTGTCCCTGACTACACAGAAACAATGTGTTCTCCGTTTAGAATAGGGGTGGCTAACCTTGATCCTCAAGAGCCACAGTCCTGCTTTGTTTCCCTGCCCTACCCACTGATTACCCGGATCAGGTGTGTTCAGCCAATCAGCAGCTGTAAGTGCAGGTATGGTTGGAACACAAGCAGAGTTGTGGCTCTCCAGGATCAGGGTTAGAAACCCCTGATCTAGAACATCAGTTTTTCAACCCCGGGGACAGAATCCCATGTGTGTCACCTGTTAGGTAAAATGTATGTAAGACTGATGTGCATAAATAAAACTTAAATTTGTTAAAGCTTTATTGAAAATTATATGCTCTATGTAAACTTTGCGAAGTTCTACATTCTTGAAAATGTAAATATGGAGTAACATAAAGGGTTGTTTTGTGGGTCATGAGAATTTTGGGACCTTCTGAGTCACAGGTTGAAAAACCCTGATGTGGCACATTTTTTCTTTAGCTCTTACTTTCTGACCTGGGTGAACTTCTCATCAGTAAAGCTGTTTATTAACTAATCATTACTGTGTTGCTAACCTTCATTTCACTGCTGGAAGAGGCTGTAAGTTCTTCTAGATATGAAAAGGTTAGGTTTATGACTTTGAACCTTGGCCAGAAAGTGAAACCTGTGTCCTGCCTATAATGTTTCTGGATATCAGGACGGTAACTATGCAGTCTGCATGTGGTCATTGTTGCTCTGGTTGTTTACAGAGGGCATGCTGACCCTTCGAGCCAAGCCCCCCTCCGAAGCAGAGTTCATTGATAGCCTGCAGAAACTGAAGCTGGCCCTCAACCTCTTGGTGAGATATCGCAGCTCCTAACTTCCCTAATTCCTCATGTTCATTAGCTACCCTTGTGTTCATGAACTGCTCACTTGTGTGTGCGTGTCTATGTCACTCCACCCCCTGCAGGCCAAACTGAAGAAACACATACAAAATCCAAGTGCATCTGAGCTGGTTCATTTCCTCTTTGGCCCTTTGGAAATGGTAAGAGATCAATTTAAACAGGTTTAAATATGGAGAACACAGTTCAAACTTCAATGTCACCCTAAATAAATCCACCATGTCATTAGATATCCTCATTGCTGTCTGAACCCATATTCATATATGACGAGAAAATACTGAACCTACGTAGCCCTGTTCAGTGTTTGCACTTTCACCACCAGACAATCTTCTTGTTGTTTATTTTTTGTGACACCACACCCAGTGCAGCTCTGCTAAACTCTCACCAGATTGGAGCATTGTGGCTTTCAGCTCTGACATAGGTGCAGTCACACTTGCATAATGCTGGTTTGCCAAGTCACACCTTCCTTACTGCTTGTTGAAACACTGAGCTCTGTGAAAGGTCTTCACTGATATGATACAGTAACTTCTGGACACATTGGATTGATAAGGTTGAGATAAAGCTGAAGCAGTAATATTCAAAGTGTGGCTTCGTGTCCGTTAATAGTACTCAATGATAAGTCTAAACGCTGAACTAAAGTTGAACTGAGGGTCTGATAGTTGTAAAGTAAGTGACGCATGTGAAATGACAATGTCCATACAATACTCTTGTGCAACTTATTTTTAACAATCTTTTACAGAGGCTGTGTACCTCCAGTTATAGACTGCTTTAGATGCACTGACAAATTTGCCTCATTCATTCATTCATTCATTCATTCATTCTGCTGTTTGGACGCCAGTAAACTTGTGAATGTGTCCACAGGTGCTGCAGAGCTGCGGAAGTCCTGAACTGGCACGTTCAGTCATCTCTCCTCACCTTTCCAAAGATGCTGTTGATTTTCTGCAGGGACACCTCACCCCCAAAGAGATGACTATTTTTGAGCTGCTTGGAGATGGATGGACTAAACCCAGGTACATGGCATCACCACCTGCTCTCTTTGTATGAATGTGTAACTAAAGGTCACTCTCTGAATATCCCTCCACTCCTTCCTCTACTACAGGGCAGAGTGGCCCAGAGATATGTGCGCTCCTCCTTATTACCCAAAGTTTCGGAATGGCTGGGAGCCACCGGCAGAGCTTTTCAGGACGGCCCCGTGGGAAACTGAGGGGCCTACAGGACCACTGGGGTCTCCCACGAGCCCCAATTACAGGAAACACTCAGCGGAGGATGTAAGGGTTATGTTTATTAGCTGTTGTCTGTAAATGCACTGACCTAATCTTTGACAATGTAACATCGAGTGCAATCTGTCTTTGCAGTTTTATGGGACTCATTCTTCAAACTCATCAAATGGGTAAGTTATGAATCCATCACACACTTTGCTTTCCCTTTTACATGTCACGTCAAACTTTAAAATTGTGTATTAACAGATCATACAATGGGACGCCCCCTGCCCGCAAATATGCCAAAATTCGCTACCACTTTGTAGCGCGGAATGCCAACGAGCTGTCAGTGCTGCAGGACGAAATCCTCGAGGTACAAACAGTGTCTCATTTTCTTGCTTTTTCTGTAAATTTTGCAGTTTGAGCCAAATTTAGATGTACAGAATAGCATACCATATGACTGGGGTCAAAGCCATAAGCATCTCAACTTGCAGTATGTGATTGTGTCTTCTGTAAATAAACTGTAATGTGTAAACAAGCATAGATGGTTAGTGCCTACAATTAACCACTTTCTACTGTCCAAGTCAATGTTGAGCTGCACAATTTAACGGCTTTCAGTTTTGTAGAGTGAGATGTAAAATGTGTTTTGCAGGTGATAGAGGACGACAAGCAGTGGTGGAAACTGCGGAATCGCAGTGGTCAGGCCGGCTATGTCCCGTTTAATATCCTTGACGTCGTGAAGATAGAAGAACCAGAAAGCAGCTATAACCAGGTGTGATGTGCATACATACAGTATCTGCTGTGACAACATTGCAATTTTTGTTTTTTTTACTCGTAAAACATCAGCAGGTTATCTGAATGTTCTCTGTTCACGGAAAGGTTCCAGTAGCTACACTGACATTCATCACACAAAACATTTTAAAGTTTTGCTACAGTGTTAAATTGTTCAGAGACCAGTTTATTTGCTGACAGGACACTTACAGTGTCTCAACTCCACAAGCTCAGACGCGTTGTCAGGGACCAATCACTGACTGAAGTATAAGCTAATGAGGCAGGTCAAGGTTTCTTTATCATTGCTTGTGGGTAAAATTGTTTTGCAAGTAGGAACCGTTGGTTCTGGGTTAAAAGTACAATCAGTGATTAGGATACTCAGCACTTTTACTTGCACAGGGTTCATTATGGAATAGTATTCCAGATGTCAAAATGTTATCATAGTATCATATGGACTGTGGTCCTAGACCATTGCAGCCTTTGTGGTTCTAAGCATTGTGCATTAATAAAATCCCACTGTCACTTAATGTATTCACTCTGCATGCAGCAGGTACAGATCTGCACAGAGGTACTCTTTCTAGTGTAAAATGTTTTCACACACATATTTTGGTTTTGGCTCTGGGGCAAAAACGTATCACACTGAATGAGAGGAAAGACTAACCTGTTTCTGGAATAGTAGTGTGTGCATTTTGTTTCTCATGAGCTGTGTTTGTGCCTGTGTGTATGCAGCAAGACTACAGGATGCCCCCCTCTGATTCTCTCAGCCCTGGAAACAATTTCAACAAGGGTAGACCCAAAGACGAAAGTAAGTTTCCACAGCTATGTGAACAAAGTCTGTCTGATGTCCTTGTATTGATGCTTGCTACCATGCTGTTTTTGTGCTATAGTGATGGATAAAGTCACCAATGAGTTATTGAAGACGATCACGGCAAACAAAAACCAGCCGCCAGTCAGAAAGTTCCGTGTCGAGCGATCCTCTGGAAACCATGTACCGCTGACCTTTGATTCAAACCCAGAGCAGGTGACTACATGGCTCAACGCAAAAGGTTTCTCAAAACCGTAAGTAACCCACAACACTCATCAGTCCATAAAATCTTAATACCTCCCCACACCTTAAAGAGTAACTTAACACCCCTTGAAATGCTTTTGGTTTGCTGACCTCCAGCAATTTAACTTCACTTCACTGATGATGGACCAGTGTAGACCAGGTGTGGCTGCAGGTGCAACAGAGAAAACTGATTTAAAACTTTAAACCAGAGAGGGCAGTAAAACACTCCTCTAAAACCTGGTGATAAGTTATTCTTTGTAAATGCAGAATTCATGGCAGAGCTGTTGTACTGGATTGCATTAGATTGTACAGGGGATCCTAATGTTATGCCTGATCAGTGTAGTTTTTTAATGTGTTGCACGCATTCGTGTTTACCTTGGTTGCAGGGCAGCAATAGCTCTGTTGGTAGAGCGCCCATTGACTCTGGGGTAAGCAGCTACCGACCCGACTACTCCTGATTGTGTGTTGAAGACACTGAATCTCCAAAATGCACAAAGCCCCCACCCACTGACGCTGCACAAGCCAGTGCACACTGAGGGCCATTCCCAAGCCCGGATAAACTGGGGCATCCAGCATTAAACCTGTGCCAAATAAATGCGGACCATGACCACATTCCCATCAGACAGTTAGCTGTCATTAGCTGTTCCCAGATGTGTCAGCTCTTCTTATAGTGGTGTCTAGTGTGTTACATACCTGTTAGTGTGTCATGAGTGGGAAAGAACATGTGCAATATGACACAGTTTCATAGAGCCCGCATGATTTATAACAGGGTTCTGGAGAAGACACACCCCAGAGGAATTCTGTTATTGATTATGCCTGTGCTTTTCCTGCTATGACATGTCAATGTGCATTGTCAACTGTCTAGATGGATCCAGTGTTTAAGCACCATCAATCTATAAAATAAAATATAAGGACATGTCTGACTGTATTTTTTTGCAGGACGGTTGAATGTTTGGGGATTCTGACTGGAGCCCAACTGTTTTCCCTCACCAAAGAAGAACTGAAGGCAGTGTGTGGAGAGGAAGGCGCTCGTGTCTACTGTCAGGTCACTGTACAGAAAGCACAGCTAGAGGTCAGTCAAACATCTGTTGAAACAAGCACACAAACTGCTTACACAGCTGTTGCATTCGCAGTTAGACAACGAAGGTCAAAACCCACAAAGTAATATACTTGTTTCCAAAAGTGTGACAACCCACTATAGATTTCAATAGTAACATGTCCCAGCTTCCACTTTGTTGGAGCATGTTAAGACAAGTGAACCCAGGTATGTTATAAGCTGCTGTCAACTGTCGGTGAGTCATTCTCTATAATTAATACCGTCGTAGTTTTAAAAAGTGTGTGTAATCAGGTAATAACTAGCTTGCCAGGATGGTTTGTTTTCAGTTTAACAACTCACACCGATCTGAATCATCGAATCAAATTTTATTTCTGTAGCTGAAAGCCCAAATCACAAATTTGCCTCAATGGGCTTTACAGTCTATACAACAACAATATATTCTGTACAAAAAAATTAACTATAATCATCTACATGTGATGTAGATAATAAGTAAGTACCTTTACGATTACTCATATTATTATAAAAAACATTTAAAAATTTCCTGGTCCATGCTGGCATGTTAATTTAGGAAAACCTTGTGAATAGAAATCAGTGATTACATAACCTGTGGTAGGTGCATAAAAACTATCTGAGGTGAAGCAGTGAGCAGTGATTCCTTAAGAGTATCACAATGAGAATTATATGAAAGAAATATATTGTTGAAAGTGTGGCTAATGAGTTGAGGAAACTCCCACAGGAATATTTAGTTTTGTCCTGATCTTTGTTTCAGGCAACGGGTGTTTTGGAGTTTTTGTAACAATAATGAGTTCAATTATACTTTGTACAGTATGTATTACACATCTTTTAGTAGTTTTTTACTACAGTTGTATTTAATTTGTATGATGTGGTATGACGTTGTTAATAACCTGACAGCATAATGTGAATATTCCCCTTGTTTAAAAGGCCCCATCAAGAGTGTGCTGTCCCTCAGTTACTGAAAAATGAAATAATTTGTGTAACTTTTTATTCCATGTTCCTCATCCAATAATTCAGATGACTCAGAAACATTTTATTGTACTTTAATACAAATATAGTCTGTTTTTTTTTATAGCTGCATTTCAAAACCATAAATGAGTCTTTTTTTCTTTTTTACAGAAGTCAAGTGGAGACTCAGAGCTGCAAGAAATCATGAAGCGCAGGCAAGAGAGAATTGAATCTGGAAGCAAAGACTGAACCTCCCGAGTTGTAAAACCCATCCAGACACTTCTCCTTCCTCACAGCTCCACAACTGCAGCAGCTTCCTAAATCAGTCCCGTGTTAATTATGTCCTATGGTAAAACATATCAAAATGTTGTATAGATCTTAATTGTATATTTATTTTGTATCATACAATGTGTATGTATTCAATTGTTTCCTTGTTTAATTACAATGCTTTTGTTTCCATTGTCTTATTAAATTTTGTCGTTAAATTGAGTTTTGTTTATGTAAAGTTACATGAAATGATGTACAGTTTGGGTGTGTGTGAGTCTGAGTGTACACGTACACACGTAGAGATATTTGTGCAAGGTTGTTGTTTGTGATGTTTATGCTCATTGTAAACAATGCAGCTATTCACTACAGTAAATTAACTGCTAAATAAGTAGATTTTAGCTATTGTGTATCTAAATCTGTGCCAGAATGTGTGACACATTTTCTGATATCTAGCCAATTATTTTCATATTACTGTTTACAGGTATAAAAACATGCTCTGTGTTAGGCCTCTTAATAGGTTGTAATATAAATAAGCTTGTTGTTTATAATGGCAAATCAAACATTTTGGCAAGCGTGTACCCCAAAGAAACTCACAATAATCCTGCATGAAGTCATTGTCAGTAACAGTGAAATGCTTTCATGTGTGTATTTTTACAGCATGATACTTTGGAGTGTAAGATGAATGTAAGTGTAAGGAGAATATGTTCTGCTATAGATAATTAAATGAAGATTTAAAAAAAAAGATCCAGAGAGGTTGTAAATATTTTTGGGAAACAGTGTTAAAAAAAAAACATCACTTAAAATAAACTTGGTAAATATTTGATACCATATCTTGTCTGTACACACGTTTGTAAATTGATTAATAATACCAGATTTAGAGAAGGTCATCACAGGGTTTCTTTATTGTTGCAGTTATAGAAACAAATATTAAGTTTGATAGGAAATAACATTTTCAGAACATTTTTTAACCCCCAGTTACAAGAGATTAGTTATTTGTCAATTACAAATGTTTCATTGTTTAAACTATATGACATGATAAAGAAAACAAACTGCACTTTAAATAACTCATGATCAGTCTTAGTAATTGTTTTAATGACACTATACTACTGTTACTACAGAGACTGGATGAGAGCTAAATAAATGCTGAACAGGATCAGAAAAGTAAGATTTAGCTATAACACCAATATAAAGAGAAGACTATTCCCCTACTGGATTATAAAACCGAACAGATAAGGTGAACATATGATACAGAATAAGAGAAAAACACTCCTTGTAGGTGGAAGGGGTAAAAGTGATCATTTATTGAGATAAGCATCCAGCCAAAGGTCCCCTGAAGTTTTCAGTGACCTGAAAAACAAACAAGACATTAGTTAACAATTAGTTTATTTATCAGATAAGTGATCCATCACTCGAATAAAAAACCCTTTTTTCTTCATTAAACTCTAGAAGGGGTCAATACCCTGCAATACCCTGCACTACAAGCACACTCTCACACACACACAACTAAAACTACTGCAAACAGTGTTGTGAGTTTTTTTTGCAACAACCAATTATGTAATTCTAGCAATGAAAAATAAACTGTTATTATTATCAGACTTACGTCACTATATCAGCCATGGCTTGCCACAAAGTTTTCGTCTGGTAAGGAATACCGTGTTTCTTACACAGTGCAGCAACCTGTGGGGCCACCAGGTGGTAGTTGTGTCGCGGCATCCTAGGGAACAGACTTCAGAGACAAAGAGAAACAAAAAGCATCCATCAGACAACAATAGCGTTTTTAAAAATACAGTTCAGTATTTAGCCGAATCACAAAGTCAACCTGTGTCCAGTCCACCTAGACCACCTAGTAAACTGGTTCACAATCAAAGTAAAGTATACATGTAGTATCTTCAAGCATTGCAAGGGAGTAAAGAATTTAACATATAAACTTAAAAAGACACTCTATCACTATACTGGTAGTTTTTTAACTTACTCAAGGTCCAGAAGAATACATTTTGTTTGCTTTTCACGGCCCCACAATTAATTCTGTTATGGTGGCCACTGCTTCTTGATTTAATTTCAGTACTTTTTCAGCTGACAGAGTGATCAGAGCCCACTTCTAACCATTGGACTTACTGGTGTTCAATCTGGAAGTTGAGGTGTCCGGAGAACCAGTCGTTGAAGAAAGACTGCTCAACGTTACAGGTGGACTGCAACTGAAGTAGAAAATCAGACAGAAGAGTGTAGATGAGCTGATACATCAGCAACACCTGCAGGTATCCGTTGCTTACCATCATAGGATTCATAATAAATCAGGTACCTGCATGGTTAACCAGTCCTGGCGCTTCTCATAGTCAATTTCCATCGGTATATGATTCATCTGGGTCACCCACACAAACCAGTGACTCTCCAGAAACCTGCAACATTCCCAATACAAAACCAGTCACAGGATAAATTATTACACCATTTGATCAAGGTGCTCTATAAAAAGGATTATTCTTTCAATGATCACTTAAAAATATTGAACATTTGTTATATAAATAGTGCTTCAAGTTAATATTACTGTGGATCTTTTACCTGACGAAGAAGAGCATCGCAGTTGCACCAATTGGACCAAACAGAGGTAAGTAACAGGCGAAGTAGCGAATATAGAAACTCGTGAACCAAGCCAGATCCTTCACAAGACAAGTAGGTTAAAATGAAGTTATTAAGCTTTTTCTGTATGTTCATATGTCATCATTTCTTCTTCACTAGCTCATATAATTAGATTAGGAATATTTTGCTCCCATGTAACCTTGTATCAAACAGAAAAGCTTTATGTAAACTGCACAGATGACAGGAACTTACTGCCCAGTAACGGCGCTTGATCATGGTCTGTATTATTTGAAAGTGGAAGAAAATTGGAATGAGCAGTGGTGGTCCCACTGAAATAGAAACAGACACCAGTTACTCCAGTAACAATTTTTCCTGTAAGGTATTCATGGTTTCATTCATTTTAAATTACTCTTAAAAAAGCATACCAAGAAAGAAGTACTTGTGCTGGTGATTATAGGGCATGTTTTTGATCTTTTTTATGCCATACTGTTACAGAAAAGAACACAGAGTTATTGTGAGCAGCTGTTTAAAGGTCATACTAGACGCCAGATCATATTGAATGTTAAGGGAGTCAGAAATATCATCTTTGTGCTGCTTGCCTCCACTGGTTGATTGTCTCCAAGTACAAACAGGTTCAACATGTTGATATCGGGGTCCTTGAGGACGACGTTGGGTTTAGCATGATGCTGGAAATGTCGATGATTCCACCAGTTGGCAGAAGCTCCCTAAAAAAAACAATCTTTTAATATTTATGTAAACATTTTAAGTTAAAATATATGAGTGAAAAATAAAAAAATCACCTTTAAATGGCCAATAACAAACTTGTGCACCAAGTGATTCCAGCGGGATTTCTTGAAGACAGACAGGTGGCCAAAGTCGTGCTGCAGCCACCCAGCCTGCGACTAGTGGTGATAAAGAGAAACAAGCATTTTGGCATTTGCTTGCTGCAGAATATGACTTGTACCCGATCAGAAACACTAAAAAACACCAGAGATAATAATGTTCAAGTCACCTGTGAAGTTGCCAGCATGAACGAGCACAAAAGTGTCAGGAACCAGTTTGTCCCCAAGTGCCGCACCATTAGCCAGGCAAGGGCCTCCAGCAGTATGATGTGACCCAGATGGAGTAAAAAGAACAAAGGCCGAGTTCGAAACATTCCCTGGCTCTCTGCCTTCTCAAATAAATCCTGGAAGTCCTTCATGACCACAGCCTGAGAGCAGAGAAAAGGGAGAAGATGAAATCAACACATTCTGTAAAGGTCAAAAGGTGAGGAGCTGCTGTGACATTTGCAAAAATCGTGTTCATATAGGAGATGCAGCATCAGGACACAAAAACAAAAAAGCATTAAGACAGTTTGAGCTACTTAACATCCCTGAGTGTACAGAAGCTCAGATGTACCTCAACACAGTAAGACTCATGAATGACAAAACGGGTCTGTGAATGGACCGATTGTTTCCATTTCCTCTAGTGTTTCTGTGACCTACATGTGAGACAAAGCCTCCACATCAATAAAGTCAGGTTTTATTTGAATCTGAGCTGGGTCTCACATTTTTGTTGCGGTCCTGGCTGGGCTCCGATGCTGCCAACTCTCCAATCTGCAGGTGTTTCATATACTTCTGCACAAACTTTTGATCAGGATGAAAAGCACTGAATGGCTCCTGCAAAACAGAGATGAGAAATAAAAGGTATATAAATAAATAAATAAAATTTATGTTACTTATCGGTGGTGCAAAAACTTCTCTGATAATTCACTTGTGAAAGTAAGTAAAAGTACATTTTTAAAATGTAAACAATGCAACAAAAATCTAATATTACAAGTAAAAAATAGGTTAAGTAAAATAGGGTTATTAGAAATGGTGTCTTTAAAAGTTACATTTCTGTATGATGTATGATGGTGGTTGAAAACATTACTAAAGAATTATCAATTTCAAGGTGTTGCAGCTTTATACTTCCACTTCACTACATTTCATAGAGAAATATTTCACTTATAATTGTAGTTACTAGCTACTTTTCAAATTAGATTTTACTATATGAAAATTAAATATGATAAGCTCTTAAAATACAATGCAAAACCTGTTGATACAGATTTCAGACATTTGCGACTTGATTATTTCCTTTTAAATGTCTCACATGGTTTCATTTAAGTAACTGTAACCAAAGACGTAGCCTTTAAATGTTGTGGTGTTGTGGTGAAATAATTCAATATTTCACAAAAAGTGAACATTAGAGAAAAGTACAAACATTTTTTTCTCCTTTCTCTTAAATCATATCTTGACCTGTCAACTTTAGTCTTAGTGTTGGAAAACGCTGGTTTATAAAGTATTTAAAGGCTACGTTCGCACTGATGCACACAACATTAATGATCTGATAATGTAATGAATAGTGATAATTTATCAGTCTGGGGCCAAGTAACCTTGACAGTACTTACGTACTTTTTAACCTTGATGTCAGATGAACATTAGTACTTGCTGAATGCAGCACTTTCACTTCTAATCAAGGACTTCCACAGCGTTTCATTACTTACAGCGTTAATTACACAGATTAATTACAGCGTTTTCAGTACTTTTAAATGTAGGTACATTTTTTCAGTACTCCTTCCACCATTGTACAGAATATGATATTCCCGAATGGCAAAGGAGGCACAAAGCTATTTTTTTCTATTAGTTATAAATATTTTTGTAGCTGATTCACAAAATACAGGGTCATAAACATAATAAATAGGCGGTCGCAAAAAAGTTCTGTGACTAAATTAAGTATTTTTTTGATTAAATAGATCATAAAAAGTTTTTTGTTATATATTGGAGCATTTTACATTTTATGTTTTAATGAAACCATCAGAACAGTTAAGAAGGGAAGTGTCTCTTTACTCAACTAGACTCTATTTAATACTGACTGAGACCCACTGATGTAATATTTAAGTGCTTTGATTTAATATCTTTGTCTGAAAAGTAACTGCATTGAGTAAATACAGTGTTTCTCTAGTTGAGGCGTGGAACCATTAAGTAGCAACAAATGGAAATACACAAATGAAGTACTTCAAATTTGCATTTGACTGCACTTGTTGAGTAAATGTAAATTCAAATGCTGCATTCCACAACTGATACTAATGAAGACCACAAACACAACAGGACGATATATTCCCAGGTAATGTGTAAACTATATGTAAAGAAGAAAACATTTACCGTAGCATCCTCTCCAGCATAGTGGTACAGGACTCGAAACCCTCCTGGGTGCTTTTTTGCCCACTGAGTGACGTTGTAAACTTTTCTATTGATGACCACCCACTGGTCAGTCTTGGTGCAGTGGCTCTGCACATCCTCCCAGGTGTAAACACCTCCAGCTTTCCCGCTGTCCGTCTTTCCTTCTTCTTTCTGTTGGCCTCCACCTCCCATCCTCACTGCTGTCTCTGGCCTTGATCCACCAGCAACACAAAGCACTAGTCAGCCACAAAGTCTGAGACCTGGAAGTAAAAATGCTGTTTATCATCCCACCATCTGCCACATTGTGCGCATAAGAGCGACATTTAGAGGAAGAGCCTTTTCTTTCGTTTTTTAGCAGTTTTTACTTTAACCACTCAGCTTATTTACACAAGTAAAGTCAGACAAAGAGCACGTTCACTAATAATAGATGGTGAAATCCGACAGTTTGCAGCCTGGCAGGGATGTAAAGTGGGTTTCATCCGTCGAGTTCGCATCGTTACTATGTATCGACATTAAACTTGAGTGCACGTTTAAAAAACTGCCTGCAGTGACAAAATATCCGGTGCGAGTAGTTTGTTGTTTGTTTGTTTTGTCCAGCAGCGGATGGATGTTCTTCATCACATTATGAGATTAAAGCAAACGACACAAACAGCTCATGGCCTAGGGTTTAGCTCCTGGCTGATGATTTTTAGAACAATAATGACGGACAACAGGCTGCAGACTGTCTATCCTGCAGACCCGCTAACATGCACATGAGAAACACTTCAGACTTACAGTATCCAGGCTTTGGCTACTTCTCCGGGATTCAGGCACGTTAAGACTCTGACTGACTTTATTTGTCGTTCGGGTTCATTTTAAACCATCATCATCCCAAAATGCGCCCCCCTTTATATTCATGGACTCGGTCACCCTCTCCTCAGTGCAAACTCCGAGCTGATCATTCGAGTGATTTTGGGCCAATCGGCGTGCAGTAGATCCTGAATGTACCGGCCTGCGCATAATAGACTCAATAAACTGGTCATTACAGCGACGCATGAGACCTTATCTGGTGGACTTACATTACAGCATATATGCACGTAGGGGTAGTTTTCATTATCACTGTGCAACATTTAATCAGAGAGTGGAAGGCGTTGGTTCTCAGATTGTAAAAAGAAATTTAATTCGTCTTCTCAGGAAAAAAAAATTTAGGTGCACATTAGTAAAAAACGTGTAAATATGAATACTTTGTGATGCCACTTGAATTTTATTTTCTGCACGTTTGAAGCATCTGTTTAACTGTTCCTCTACTCTGAACAGGAAACAAGCCATTTATGCTGCTGTAAGAACAGAGCCCTCTAATGTCGTGCACTTGTACTTCAACTGGTGACAGAAACCATCGCTGCAATTTCTTCAGTATTTACAGCTATAAAAAAGATACTACTAGAGTGGAGAATAATTATCTTTAAAAACGTAATATTTAGGGGGAAACCAAGGACATTATGTTGTGAAATTACATTATGAATATCATACAGTATTTTATATTATATGCTGGATGCTGCTGAAGTTCCCTCTTTCACCAGCAGGTGGTGCAGATGTGGCCTTTTAAATTAAACATCTTAACTCCTAAGTGCATCCTTAGAGCAGGTGTCATTGTCCAGACACATGTACAATGTGCATATGTATTTCCAGTGTAATATAACCCAAATGTTACATGTTATTATGAATGATTGCCCTGCTGACTGTTAATTTAATGTTTCATTTCCGTCCAGTAGTCACCTCAGCAGTCACATTCATCCACTCCCTGAGGTCTCTGCCTGTCTGCTGCTTACAGTCCACTGTGTCATTTCAGGGTCGTTTCAATGCAATACTGAAATTTGCAAATCAGCTCTTTTGCTCCTCAGTATATCAGACAGGATTATCCTCAAGCAGTGTGCGGCCTGTCTGCCTGTTTGTCCGCTTCTTCTGCCACAGCTCATTAGGCTGACAGAAGAAGCTCTGCACATGTGACCCCAGCAGCTTTTCCAGGCTTTTCCTCAGCATCACAGCCGACAAAACACACTGTCAATCAGAAAACGTGCTGCTGTTGTCAAGCATTTAACAAAGTCAGAAGACTTTTACTTTCAAAACAAAATATGATCCACTTCAGCAGATCACTGCGCAGTGTGATCTTTTCAGCATCTGCTCCAAAGTCAAAAATATGTTAAGTAGAATTTTAATGTTGCAGCTAATTAATATGACATGTTTTTATTTTATGAACACACATTATTTGCGTGTGTTTCCATCTGTAAAGTGAGTAGTTACTATCTGGCTAAGTAAATGTAATGGAGGAAAAAGTACAATTGGCCAGTGAAATGTAGTAGAGCGAGACATGAAATATGTAGCTTCAAAAAAGGCTCAAGTAGAAAAACCTCAAAATTTCTATACAGGACTTGATGGACTTTGTTATTACACCACCAGTTCCACACTTAACAAACAGTCTATACCTTTACAGCAGTCCTCAACCTATACAGGAAAAAATGAATCAATAATGTTTAAAAAAAAAGGTTGTTCTTGTATTTGTCTCATGTTGAACGTGCTTATTGTTGGCAGCGGTTTGTACTGTAGGTTATTTTGTTGTTTGTGTGTCTGTTCTTTGTCTAAGCAGAAAGTCACACAATCATCACTGCCTTAATTCGGTCTGTTAAAAGCTGCTGAGGCTTATGTTTGATAGAAAGCAGCACTGGGGTCACAATCTTCGGAGGTCCAGGAAACTGTGGACCTCCATGGTCAACATGTATTAATGTACAACTATTTGTTTACATTGTGGAGGTGGTATTCAGCATATTTGCTTTTACACAATAATATAAACATAAAATGTAAAAACCATTCACAATGACACTGGAGTCAAAGCATTAGCAGCAAAAAATTTTGAGAAAAAAGTATAATGATGTCAGTGTTTAATTATTATTATTATTACTTAATACGTCAGTAGTTTAATGTGGTAACTGGCTGAAGTGAATTTTCAAGTGTTGGATCGTTTTGCTGACCTTATTCCAATGACAACGTTTATTAAAACATGACATACATGGGTGATTTAAGCAGTACAGTTACTTCTTCCTGGGATTCCTTCCCTTCTTGTGATTCTTACATTTAAACATGCTACACGTCTCCAGTTTTCAGTGCAAAGGTTGCGCACTCACTGATTGATATACAAATGACCTATTTTCCAGTGACCTTTGCGATTGTGGTGTGAGTGGTTCTGAATATTTTTTTTAAGCTTAATTGATAGTCTGAAGCAGTAAATCATACATTAGAAAGTTATGTTTTGTACATATAAAGCATTACTCTTTAAATTAACCAATTAATTGTCAAATAAATGTTATGGAGTAAAAAAAAAGCTAAAAATAAGAGTTTATCTTTGCATAAACAAGGCATTAGGTATTTACTGTAAATGCAGTACTGAAGTAAATCACACTGACACAACTTTGCTAGAGTAGTTATGGTTCTGGTAATTGGTTAAAAGTTTATCCTTATTTATAATAATGCATATACTGCAATACAACAATAGCTCAGTTGACACAAATTACTAACTGATGGAGTAAAGATCTACATGCAACATAAAACATAATGTTTTGTTTTGATTCCTGCAAAACTAAATAGACGCACACACACACACACACACACACACACAGTGACACACACATAAAGCATAAACATAAAACTTGGCATGTAAATTGCATGCGAGTATGGAGGTGGGTGCACTGTTGCTAAGGGCCCGTGTGTGTGTGTGTGTGTGTGATTACTCTGCACAAAAAGTAATACATTAAAACAGCACATGACAAAAACGCACAACTAAACTTAGTACAGTATATTTCTGTTCAGCCATGACGCTAGCACAGCTTTAAACGAGTGTAAAAACACGATCCAGCAGGAGCCAAGAACATTTTAATTACTTTTAGCGACACACACTTGGACCATGTGATGTGATGTGAATGCCCCTGTTCCGGTTACAGAGGGAGGGAGGTAGCAGTTGAAAGTAAACCTTCACACTGATGGAGAGAAGCGGCCAAGAACAGAAGTCTGTCAGCGCTGCAGTTTTACAAATGGTGTAACTTCTATCTCCAGCGCGGATTTGAAGTCGGGGAGACCTCAGCCTCTGAAGGGAAACAGCTGCATTAACTAATGTACAGACTTCCATTAACTGTTTTTCTTTGCCGCCGGCCAGGTCACTGAGCTGCGCACACAATGTGGACTTCTACAGCTACAGCCGGCAGGAAGAGCGACAGAAAACTGGATATTTAGTGTCCTGGAGTGCCACTTTTTCCTGGTCTGATAGAGACCGATCACGTGAACAGGTGACCTTAAAAGCTGCGCGTTGTCTTTCTCTTAAAAAGCCTGGAGGAAGTTAGGAAGAAGGAGAGGGGGTAAGGACTGCAAGAATTCAGTCTCAGCTCAAAATTCAGCTGTATTTTGTTGATCTCAACTACTATTATTATTACTATTATTACTATTACTACTACTACTACTACTACTACTACTATCATTACTACTACTCCTCAGTTTAGTAAATTTTCACCATCTGTATTTTCTGATAAAGCAGTAGATGAAGGGACAGAGAGACACCTGACAAAGTGCTCTGGCATGGCTGCAGGAGCGTTAAATGGCCCAGACCAAGATGCTGTTTGGGTTCAACCACAAAACAGCAGCAGCTCCCAGGCAGAGGGTTAACTTGTCACAGACACTACAGCATCAAATGACTGTGTCCTGACTCACATAGGAGTCAGGCGCCGCAGGCCACATCATGGGCAACTCCTCCAGGAAGGGAGAAGGAGGAGACGAAGACGAGGGAGGGAAGGATGGCGAGGAGGCAGAAATCACAGAAAAGAAGAAAGAAGAGGAGGAAGTTGAGGAAGAACTTCCAATGGGGGTGGAGGAGTTGTTGGAAAGTGGAGATCCTGTGTTGGACTTGAGTTATCGTAAATTCAAGCGGTTGCCCTCTCGCGTTTGTGGACTGATGCACCTGGAGAAGCTGTATGTCTGTGGAAACAGCTTACGCACTCTGCCGGACAGCATCTCCCAGCTGCAGGGTCTGAGGATACTCGCCCTCGACTTCAACAAGATGGAAGATGTCCCTGAGGCCATCTGCCAGCTCACTCATCTTACTCGTCTGTACCTGGGAAGCAACCGGCTGATGAGCCTCCCACCTGAGATTAAGAACCTACAGAGTCTGCGCTGCCTGTGGGTGGAGAGCAACTACTTCCATAGATTTCCACGAGAGCTGTATGACCTGCCCCATCTCAAGTCCCTTCAGATAGGGGACAACCGGCTGAAGACGCTGCCTCATGACCTGTGTCGTATGGAGGCTTTGAGGGGGTTATGGCTCTACGGGAACCGCTTTGAGAGCTTCCCTAACGTTCTGCTGCGTATGAAGGGCTTGGAGATCTTAGACCTGGACCGCAACAAGATACCAGAGATTCCCAGCTTGAGGCGTCTCAGAGCACTGCGCCTGTTCTCTTATGACCACAACCCAATCAAAGGCCCTCCTGAAGTTCGTGAGGAAGTACTGCTGGTTGGGGAAGGGGCTGCAGAGTTCTTGGAGGCACGGGAGGCCAGGAAAGAGAGAAGACGAAAGGCAGCAGAGAAAGAAGCTGAGGAGTTGGCTCTGGCGGGAGAGGAGCCCGTGATTCATGGGATTCTGAAGAACAGCAGCTCAAAACAAGCAGCAGCCGAAGCTGTAGTGACAGTAGAGGATGCAGACGTTAAAGAAGAAGAAGAGACTCTGGTGAAGGAGGAGGAAGTGGAGGAGGGGCATAGTGAGCTACCAGTTGAGTATGATGGAGCTGAGCTTGAATATGATGAAGAGGGTGTTGAATATGAGACAGAGGAGATGATATGTGAAGGAGAGGGGTTTGAGTATGAGGGAGAGGAGCTGGAGTATGAGAGGGCTCAGATGGACTATGATTATGAGGACGGCGAAGAGCTGGAAGACACGGGGAGGCAAGATGAAGGGGCATGAAAAACCCCTCATACTGTGCACTCGCTGGCCACTTTATTAGGTACACCTGTGCGATCGAATCCAGTCCAATCCAGCAGTTTGGACGTGGATTCGACTTGCAATTGTCAGAAAGGTGATAATTCTACTTTGAGGTCATAGTGGGTGAAACACCCCTTATATAACGCAGTCCAGTGCGACTCCACCACTCACTATGACCTCAATAATAACCACATACTAGAAGTATCACATTCCTGACACTTTCAACAAAATGCCGTAAAGATACTGTACAGAACGCATTAGATCGTACAGCCGTGCCTAATAAAGTGGCCAATGAAGACCCTGACACAGGGCAAATGTGGGACCTTCTGTGCTGCTACTTTCTAATTAACTGTGAAATTAAAGCAGGGCATTATGATACTGTAAACCGACATCATCTGTGACGTCTCAGTCAGCTGCAAAGTACCAAATCAGAGCTGGACTCAGGTGGACTGTGTGTATGCAGTGGCTGTTTTACAATTATGTTTGTTTTGAGTGTACACATGAGACCAAGTCTTCCATCATTAAATATTAACCGAGATGAAGAAGTCAGAGTTAATCATTCATGGAAAGATGCTTTCTTTTTTCTTATTAGCTTATTTAACTGGAACAGTGGACAGTAGATCGCCCCAGAATTAACTATTTAACTATACAGCTAGATTTCATCTGTAGCCTTCTTAACTGGGAATCAGCAAAAGCACCAACTTGTGTTTACTTGACTGACACGCTGTAGTATTTCCACACGTCATGGTCAGCGTCTGTTTTATGTGCTTGTCAGTGCACCTCGGCTGGACTCATTGCTATTTTTAAAAACCATGTGTGTATGTAAATGTGTGTATTGGATTTAGATTTACAAAATATTTATGACATGCTAAACACAACCCCCCAAACCTTGTCAGTGTTGTGTAAGCACTGCTGTGAGTGTCAGTGCCAAGACAGAGAGGGAGACGAGCAGGATTATTAAAGCAATGAATAGCTGGGGTGCCTCACCATAAAAGGTAAGTCCATAGAGAAGTCACAACATCAAATAAAATGACAAAAAGAAGCTCAAGGTTTTTATCTGGATGAAAAAACCAGAGGCCCCTGCAGGACAGAGACTCCATCATGACCTTTGCATACTGCTTTTTGTCAGTGACTACACCTTTTCTACCTCTGTCTCTAACATGAAGCAGGCCCAGCCCTTGTTCTCCTCTCATCTCTGCACTCATTATTCATGTGGGGCTCATGTGTAATCCAATCCTCCTCCCTACTGTGTATCTTTTTCTCACATCTCATTGGAAGAGTGAAATATTTATTCCAATGCTGAAATATTAATGCTCATACTCGTGTGGCGGCGTGTCTCGACTCCTGTATGTGCTGGGAAAAAAGTCGACAAAGAGGCTCAAACTGATGACTGAAAAAATGTAGTGCAAGATTTTTATTTATTACACATAAAAGCTTATTTATTATGTACTGTAGTATGTACTGTAACAATATTTGTGCTATGTATAGGGCTGCAATTGACAATTATTTTCATAATGGTGATAAAAAGTGACCATCACAATTTAGCAAAGAGCAAAGCTCAGAATAGAAAACAAATTTTCACATTTAAGAAGCTGCATCAGTGTTTTATTTTCTTATTTTTTTATTAAAAACAATTAAACCAATTTTCTATCAAATCCATTGTCATTTTATTTTCTATTGATGGAGAAACTCATCAAAAATCTTAATTAATTTCCTTTTCATTCAATTAAAAAACAACACAAAACAGTGTTAAGATGAGAATGTTTAGCAGGTGTTATGTTCAGTGTGATTACCGTTTAAGTCCGCTAACATAGCTATTGTTTTTCCGAAATTTAAAATTAGCTTCTAATTTAAAAAAATAAATAATGCCACCTCAGCCTGAAGGTGGCGCTAAAGAAAATGTCTATCATCTGAGAAATATCAACGTTTGTACAAAAACAGTTATTTCAGTAGCTGTTAAAATATGTCTGACAATTGACAATGCTTTTTCAAAAAATGCTAACATGACAATAATTCCCAATAACAGTTTCACCTCTGGTAGATACACAGGCAGCTAATTAAAAATCAGCTAGTATTTATACTTTGCTGGTACCAAATATTCTTTGATGGCATTTGGTTCGGTTTTATGAATCTCCTTTTTTAGACGAAGCAGTAGTGCCTATTTGACTTTTGTTGATAATGTTAAACCATTGCAGTTTCTGTCAGTCAGCCTACAGCATGTGCACTGCATGGAGTGACAATACGTGATACATAATGTGCTGCTGGTGGAAACTCGATCCTCCTCCTCAGTCCGTATTCTGTTGCTCATTCCACAGCTGTGGGTGGCAAAGAGTCTGACACACTGCAGACGTTCATGGGAATCAGTGCCATACTCAGTCTGAGTATAATTATTTTGCTCATTAGTTTACACTCCTCTCATTCTCTGTGGGTCAGTGACAGTGAGGAGGGTAAGGACAATGCATCATCCTCCTCACTTCACACCGCTCACTGGCAGCTTTTCAACTCACACAAAAAGACTTCACAAAGACATGAAAATAAGCTGCTTTTTGACAGGACTATTGTAAAACAACACAGACGAGGGAGTGATTAAGGTTTTTAGGAACTGGAAATGTAATACTGCAACTGCTCTTTCTCAGCTCTAAGTCCTCTACAAACTACTGGCTCTTCTGACAGAAAACTACTAAAAAATAACAAGTTAATGTTTTTTTTAATGAGTAGACATTCAAAGCTCCTCAGGTGTTTTTTAGCCCCTGAATATGAACCTGTGAAAGAAGCAGCATCTTGTTACTCAAAGGAAAAATATGCATGACTGGATTTCATGTGTGCAACATATGTGTACCTGTCCGCGTCCCGAAGATTGTAGCCAGTGTGCGTTTTTGTGCTGAGGATTCCTGCACCAGTGTGACCAGATGCCGACTTTTCAACATCAGCATAATGACAGAACCTGGAAAATGAAGTTTTTATTAACTGGATATTTGTTAATTCAGCTGGTGTTTATTGTTTAGTGGTGGAGCTTCCAGTTTATACTAATTTATACTGCAGCTACTGATTACTTTGTAGACCTAGATATACAAAATCTATGATTAGTTTAAAATAATTATGCACTGTAAGGTTGAACTAGTGCAACTGCAGTACACATCCATAATAATAATACAATAGTACATAATTCTAACACATTTTCCTAAAATCCACACATAATCATTCTTACATATTTTTACATAACCAGTAGTTTTATTTCAGTACTTTTAATGGTATTTCCACAGTTTGGTATTCCCACTTTACTGAGTAAAGCATCTACATAGTTACACAAACACTTCTAAAAGCACTAAACACACACACTTACTTGCTCTTATACTGAGTAGTGAAGTGGAAATAATCAAAGGGAGAATTAGGGAACACAGGGTAGTGTGGTGTATTAAGAAGAGATCCTGTGGGTTCCTAAAAACACAACAAAAGAATTAAAACAAGGCTGAACACTTTCAAACACAATGGTAGGACTATAAGAAATTTAATTTAACCTTTTTCCCTACGGTCTTCTTAGTTGGCGCTTTGTTTTTAATCTGTGGTGGCAGAAGGGAGGCCTAGAAGAGCGGAGGGAAGATGTTAAAGAGATGATTCACATCCTATCACAGTTGATTAGGAGGAGGAGTTAGTACTCACTGGACATGCCAACGGAGTGATGGCACCTCGACTAAATCCTGTTTCTCGACAAGAATGGCTGCACAAGCCTGGTATCGCCTCTGTGCCCTTTAGGACAAGCACAGAAAGACACTGTCCAACCTCACAGTTTTACACAATATAACATCAACCCTGTTTCTGTTTTCAGCATGAAAGAGAGGGGAACAGTCAGTGACTACTGTGCATCAACCTGCAGAGGTGAAGGTGGCAAGAAGTCATTTTTCATCACTGAGTTAGGCGTCTGGCGCGGTTCAACCTGAACAAGAACAAAGGTCAAAAAGACAAAAAAGTTTGAGGCAGTTGAAAACCAGACTACTACATTTACAAACAATAAAGGTTGGTAATATTCTATTTTGCTGCACTTAGCTTGAGTTTGAAGATGTAACTCTTTAAAATGTCCCACAAACATGTTATTTATTAAAAACAAAACGCGCTCAGTAACTTTATTAAACAGCTTGGCTCATTAGGAAATTATACACAAACAAGACCAAACAGTGCATTTATTGGACACCGACTGTCAGTGTCATGATAATTAAGGATGTCACCAAGGTTGTTGCTCATTTATATAATATGATATATATGGATGTACTGAGAATAAGGTAATTATTATTTTTCATCTTTTCATGGTATTTGCTTATAAAAACAGATAAAACATAATAAGATGTATATTTAATAAAGAGTACTCACATTGTAGCTGCTTTTCTCCTGAAAGGTGTTGAACTGAAGGTCTGTCCCCTCAGTGAAACCTGTTTCTCTTTTAGGGCCTATCACCAAGTTATTCTGGGAAACTGGAGAAAAGTACTGTACATTTACTACAACAGCTGTAAAACATTTTCACAAAATATAAACTTGCTTTTTTAAATGTGTTTGTCTCTTCTAGATCATCTATGTGTTCTTGCTACACAAAATCACACAAACTTGCAGGCGTGACCTTTATTTTACCTGTTGCTGTGAAACGATGAGGCACAAACAATCTTTGGTGTTCAGTCTAAAGACACATTCAGAAAATTATTCCAAAAGTCAGGTAACAACACATTTGCTAATAAGCATGTATGTATGATTGCCATTTTTCAGTATCTCCCAACTGTTGTTGCTTTTATGAATATGAATCTTTACCTTCTCCGTCGTAGCAGATGCTGTTTTCGGGTGAGTCCACATCTGATGGAAGCCGCTGTCTCGAGGTTTGTTAAGCAGGTTTGGCAAAGACCCTAAAAAATCTGACCGGATGCGAGGTTGGTAATGTTGTTTGGTTTGAGACTCGAAACTGTCAGATAGCATGAGTCTGTAGAGAAAAATAACACACCTGTGTTTAAGGTAACACTTCCAGAGGTTTGTTAAATATAAGAGTACAGTAGCAAAGTATAGAAGTAAACAAAGTAGTAAGAAGTGGGGCTGTTATGTTTAAGTGAATCAGTTAATACAGCTGAAAAATAAAATTTAAATTTTTTTTTTTTTTAAACTGCTGTTTTTCAACTCATACCACCCAGTTCACCCATGTTCACCAGCAAAAACAAACATGCTTACTAGATCTAGTGGTATTAAGATAGCAAATAGTTTTGGTTTTTACATTCACACTTTATTTATAATCGATTTCTGTGGCAGGAAGTAGGTCCTAAGCATAAATGTGTTATTTTTGCCAAACTTTTTTCGCACCAGTATCAAACTATCAGCCTCTATTTGTATTAATGTAAAGCCAGAGGTGATTATTTTAGAGGCCAAGCACAGCCATGATAAATCCACAGGGGTGATTTTAAAATTTTAACTGTCTGCAGCATGATACAAACTGTGATTGACTGACAAGAAGGACTTCTATCAAATGCCCTTTCTCCCAGCAGATATTTTGACTGTCATGACTATACAGCAGCATGTGTAATATCAGGACCACAAAACTAACAGCTAAGCAGCTAAATAGCATTCAATCCTCATTAATGTATTTACGCCTGTGCTTTTCCTTCTGTAACATGTAAAAATGTTGTCTGTGTTAAAACCTGATCCTCCTGTCAGCCAGGATGAAATTCTGTTGACCAAAGCCTGTATCTCCTCACTTGCTCTGACTCTTACCCAAGCTGAGGGTTGTCAACATGGTCCAAGCTGGGCCTGTAATATATAGCTGGCCTCTGGTTTGATGTGAAGCCAGTACCACTGGGATGTCTGAGGTAAGAAGCGAAGTTCACCCTGCGTGAGTCTACAACAGACAGAAGTTTTTAATATTCATTATAAAAGCTGTTCATTTTGAAACTGCACACGTTCATGTCAAATAAAAGTCATTTCCCCCTCACCGTGCACTTTTTCACCATAAGAAGCTTTATATGAAGTATTGTAGATTTTGAGTGTGTTACTGGTCAGTCTTCCCCTGCTGTCCATTGATCCAACAGTCGGCATGACTATCCTCCCCTGTTCAGCCATCTGTGGCTGCTGTAATGGAAGCCTTCACTGACAACAGTGATGGATGGCAAAAATCCTCAGGGCATGTGGGTGCTGCTGTAACTACAAATAAAAGCAACAAACAAGCCCTTTTGTTTTTGTGGGTTGACTCAAACTCTCTGAAGAGGTGATTGCAAAGTCTTTAGGGAATAATACAATAAGTGCTCCCTTCATCAAATGCTGTTGTAGTGAAGAGAGCAGCACCTCTGCAGTACAGTTACAGCTATTGTCATTTAAACCACATATAAAGTACCAGAATAAAAAAAAAGAGCCTGCCGCAGCAGAGGAAAGCTTCACTTATTCTCAGGACATACCTGCAACTCCAGGTTGTTTGCTCACCTCTGTCTTTGTGGTGGTTTTGTGGGTAAACAGGTCTCTGTTGCTAGGAGATTAAACACAAGGGCAGGACATTACAGCTAGGGAATGACTCCACAGTGACTGGTCGGCCACTCACAGTTAACATCAGATAATGTTTTTACTGTATGTGAGGGCCAACACTTGATTTCTTTAACACATGTCCCATTCAAGTCATGTTTTTATGTTGCTTTATGTTATTTAAGACATTTTATTGTCAGCAGGGCACACAATACTGTGGAGAGCATCTGCTCTTTGCAATAACACCAGTATGCTGTGTTTTTAGTGCAGAGGAAAAACTAACAACACAGCAGGAGTACTTCTAGGGTTGTTGACTGTTCTGCCTTATCCTCACTGTCAGACGAGTTCAGATGCATTTTTATGCGTCTTCTATTAGATTTTAATAGCACTTACACTAACATTTAATACTTACATGCACAATATAAAGTAAACAGCAATTCTTTTATGTTATTTACATAAAGTATGTTATTTCCTAAACATACTTTAATATAGTTAAAGTATAGTTACTTTCACACTAATTCTACATGTAATTAGAACTGCTATGTGCATGTGTATACTACCAGTCAAAAGTTTGGACACACCACACACACAATTTATACATCAATACTGAATACTGAATCAATACTGACATTTAAATTATGACAGAACAAATGTGGAATTATGTAGCCAATACAATGTGTTAAATAACCCAGAATATATATATTCGGTGTGTATATATATGTGTATGTGTGCGTGTGTGTGTGTGTGTGTGTGTGTGTGTGTTTGTGTGTGTGTTTTAGTAGCTACATGTAGCTCATCAGAAGGTGAGATGAAGGTGATATGTCTTGCCTTCTTAATGTGCTGAATGTGTGGTTCCCACTGTGGAGCATGGAGGAGGAGAAGTGATGATGTTGGTGTGTTTTGGTGGTGACACTGTTGGTGACTCAAAATTAAGGGCACACTTAACCATCTCATCTTTTGTTTTCCTACAGGACAACGACCCCAAACACACCTTTAGGTTACGTAAGAGCTATTTGTCTAATAAGTAAAGTGAGAGAGTGGTGCATCTGATGACCTGGGCTCCACAATCACCGAATCTCAATCCAATTGAAAGTGTTTGGGATGAGCAATACCATTAAGGCCTACTATATGCATACAGTCTGTATTATATTACACATAAAACTACATATAAACCCCAAAATAATTTTATATATGTATATATTCATGCTTAAGCCCATGTTCTTGCCTGCTTTACTTCAGTACTGCACTTACATATTGTAATGTATTCAGCTTTTAGCATAATTTCTGTAATGAGTTTATTTATGAGTTTAGACAGACTCAAATAGTGAGCACGTAACATGTCAATTTCCATATTATCATTATTATTATATTGCTTTACATTATACAGTGCTAAATATGCTCAGTTGAACAATATCTCAGTGTGTCCACTGGATGGCAGTGTGATGCCACAGTGGCCCTGACTCAAGACTAGTCCAGAAAAGATGTAAGGTTATGTAAGAATGATGGATGGCTTTAAATTTTTATGACATCTTGATAAATACGTCAGTCTGAGACAAGGAGTTATCATTCACTTATGTTTGCAGGAAATACAGCACATACACCTCCATCCTATCCTGCATAAACACCGTGCACATGAACATTTCAATTTAATCCTGTGAATATTCAGCTCCTGGTGTATTTGGGACACCAGGAAAAACAGTGTGAGCTGGATGTAGTGTGTTATTTTTTATAGAAAGAAGCACACACATATTGCTACTAATCCAACAAAAGGAATACTTTGGTGTATTAAACAAAAAAGCTAAATATTGTGGTTTGTATTCAGTGGCTCTAACACATATGTGTAAATTCTCTTAAAACAGTTGAAATGCAAGTATAATTTATTGCACATTTCATTATTAGGTAGGACTTGAAAAATGCTACTTTTTCCATGAAAGCCTGTACATCCTACACATCACATAATTGAATATACATATGTACATAATTTCCAAACCTTTCTGTTAATTCTCAGTTCCTTTTCTTTTCTTCTAATTTCCTTGGACTTACACTGCATCTTCACCTCTGTCACATCACTACTTTCTTCCTTTCCTCTCTCCATCTGTCCAACACTGGCAGTCGACAGAGCCTGTCTTTACCAAGCTGTTACTTGTGTTGCCGTTCCACACTTTTTCTTTCTTGACATGCTGTCATGCCGAGTCTGGAACTGTTCATTATCTTCTCCAAAAAATAACTACAGGAAAACGCCTGCATCATTGAAACTGACAGTCTCATTCCCTGCTTCTTTTCTCTTAAACACAATGTGCACATTATTGCCATTTCTAATTAAAAACTCAGAGGGACCCATACACCACGAATAGACCAGGCGCCGATTTCTATTCCACTCAAAGATTACACCAGATGATTTCACTCATTAGAACAACTTCAGTCTGAGAGTTAGACAGGAGGAACTGATCAGTGGAAGCACCTGCTGTACTCTGTTTGAAATGAAAACCTGCAGTCTCTCAGCTCTCCTCTGATTGTTCATCTCTGCAATACAGCGATCTGTGTTTGTTCTGCATCTGCATAATTCACGAGTAATGTGACTGTACTGTAGCCAGGCTCAGTTATGATAAAGTTCTTGATCAAATTTATCGTCATAGTAAAAATATAGAAACAGTCCTGCAACAGTTTGCAACAAAGGAGCTTGAAAGATGAAAAAAGGTGGGCACAGTGGATCTAAAAATAGACGGAGGTGATGCAAGCAAGGGTCTCCCGTCGAGTTGATGCGCATGGTTTGCCTGCAGCCGTCTGTTGTAGTTCAGGGAGGGACAAAACCTTGGCCCCTGTCTGCAGGAGCTTGGCTGGCTCAGTGCTCGTCTGTGGTTCTTGTCCAGCTCTGTTCCTGATACTCTGCTGCTTTGGGAGGAAACTCTCTACAGCTTTTCTGTGGGTTCAGTAACCTGTTTCTATGTCTCACATGAAATAGCTTGGAACTAATATTTAGAAAGACATAAAGACACAGCTCAGGTGTTAAAACTCTTCTTTGTGTGTCAGGTCTCTGAGGTGTTGTCTCTGCTTCACCGGTTCACTGTTTCCTGTCTTATCTCCGTCCTGCGTCCTTTTTTGACGTCTGTACTTAATAGGCAAATCTAACACGGATGGTTTGGAGTAAATTGCATTGTCACTTTTCCATTTTGAGTTTCACTCAGCTTTGGTGCGTATAATGCTAAGGATGCAGACTGTAATGAGCAAATGGGGATTCAGGCATAAAATGAGACATTTAAAGTCAAAACACGCACATATCCTGACATGTAGTACAAGGTATTCTGTAACTGTTTGTTTAGTTTAAAGAAAAACAATTTATCTTGAATGTTGATGCATTATATATTTGATGGATTGAAACTTAAACACACACAGCTAACACGGTTTAACTGAAGCACATGATGTCAGCCAAATTAAACCGAACTCTTTGAACTGTACTGGAGCTAACAGAGTTACATGAGAGAACCTGTCATCATCTTTGAAAACAGGTTGACAGATTCCTTCAGAGTGTTGGATGTGCCTGTAACTGTGATTCATTTACCTTCATGCTGAGTAATGTGCTTCTCAAAGCAGCAGCTTTTCACTAAACACTTTAGTTGCTCTCACAGACAAAAACAACTATTGCAAATTATGGCCTTTGTCAGCAAATGGTGATATATGTTAAATTGGAAAGTCATCATTACATCCATTTATTTTCCTGGGCTACCTGTTTTTTTAAGGGTGTCGGGGGTGCTGTAGCTAATTCCAGCTGTCAGTGGGTGAGAGGCAGGGTACACCCAGGACAGGTTGCCAGTCTATCATAGGGATGACATATAGAGATAGACAACCATTCATATTTATAGGCAAAATACAGTCACCTATATATATCCTATAAATATCCTAACTGCATGTCTTTATGGGAAGATGCCAGATTACCTGGAGGAACTTACGCAAACACGGGGAGAAGATGCAAACTCCACAAAGGAAGGCACCCAGCCGGACCATGGATTCAGTTTTGACAGTGCCAGCTTCTAATTAATTACGTTTGTGTATAATTACAATGCATGTGTATGTGTTCTCAATTTATTTCAAACACCAGAAGTATGTGAAGACCTCTCTCAGTATTTAGGTCTGGGATTGTTTTTCTGGCAGCATTTTTAAGGGAAATGTTGTGCTACAGCATATAATGTTTCAGTCAACAGGCGTGTTTGAGGAAGGACCCAACATGACAATGCATCTAAGCTTTGTGTAAAAGAAAATGACATGCCTGCACAGAGGCATGACCTTAACCCGTCCAACACCTTTGGGATGAGCTGGAATGAAGAAGGTCTATATCAGAGGTTAATTCCGCTAATGATCTTGTGGCTGACGTGAAGCAAACTGCTGAAGCCTCCAGTCTCTTGGGTTCCCTTTCCAAAAATGAACATTGCAATTTCATAAAGCTGACAAATTTAAATATATAATTTTCCAACCTTCAAGTTACCATCAGAGAAGACATAGAAATCCAGCAAAACAAACGTTTGAGAAACTAGAACCAACGCTGTTCCTGGCATTTTTCCTTAAACAAGACCGCACAACTTCCCCTAGTTGACTTAGATGCTAATTTCAGTGTACCAAGTCATTAAGATTATTTTCTTAGCATCATGAACCAAATGGTTGATCAACCAACTACCCAACCTTGCCCTCCTTAGTACTACACCACCAGCAGAAAAGTATAATGAACTGATTATCAAAACTGGTGTTTCAGTTCCAGTTGACTTATCAGTTAATCCTGTTAATCAGTTTGTTGCATCATATTAATGCTGATAGTTTTGAAGAAAATAATGTTTCACAGTCCTATAAATATATATATGTAAAGTATATATTGTAATGTAAATACTGTATATTGTAAATGGTTGTCCACATATCTTGGCTTTGTGTCAGTGACTATTGTTCCTACCTTACATCCAGTAAAAACATAGTAAGAGCAACCAATAAACCTCTGGACACAGGTGTAGTAAAAATGATTCTTTAATATGGAACAAAATCAGAGCTCTGCTCCATGTCTCTGTCCACCCAACGCACTCTGTAACACTGATGGGTGAAGGAGAACAAGAAAATCAACCAGTAAGATCACAGTCTGCTCGGCCAAAAAACAGGAGAGGCTAAAAAAACATGGAACGCAAAACCAAAGTGCTACTGGGTTTGACCTCGAGACGCCCTCACTCCCCTCCCTCCTGACCCAGGAGACCCATAAGGACACGCCTCTTTGCTTCCTTTTAGGGCTCTCCCACCTCCTCGCATACCTCACCTTTCTCTCCCACTCTGGAGAGTAGTGGCTCCTCAATCCAGTCGGTGACCCACTGACCTCTCAGAGCCAGGTGAAGTCAGCTTGAAGGCAGATTTGGAAAAGCAGAGGGGCGTGTGTAAGGGTCTTTGCTGTTCTAAAGAAGACATGAACACAGACAAGACGTCTTGGTAATGATCATGGCTCCAATGGAAATGTCTGTGGTTCTGTCCTTCAGCCGTTTCAAAAGTCTAATCATCTTTAAAATTTGAGATTCAGATGGAATGTTTGAAGTTTTGGAGGAAACAGGACGAGGCAGGAGGGAGCAAGTGTCTGCAGAGGCCGCCCAGTAAGAACCCATTACTATCCTAATACAGGGACATCAACAGAAGTACTACACAGATATGTACAGAGCTCCAAGCAACACATCAGAATACTGAGTAATAAATCTGGAGTGGGAAAGGGAAGGTAATAATAGTCCACTACAAATGCACATATCCCACTATTTTTTTATAGTTGGTCCAATCCTTAAGGCTGTTCTCTTGCTCTTGCTACAAATGGGGCAGCAGCGAAGCCACCACCACATACACAGGTCTGTGCTTGACTTCTAAATATGGCTGCTTTGAGTTTCTGTGTTCTGAGCTAGCAGCTGCCCTTCTCCTCAAATCGTACATGACCATGACTTATTTACAAGACTGTAAATAAGAAAATTATGCAGGTATGACAAGGAATGAGTTTCATGGATCTCCTCTTTCTTGTGTTCTCTGGTCCACGGAGTCATGTAAGAAAAAAAAAACCGAAGGTGCTCTAAGGTGATGGTTGAGAGGTGCAGACAGAAGAAGAATCACAGATAGATAAGGAAGCACGGATTACTGGGAAATTATGCTCTGGAGGTGCATGCATTGGCAGCCAAATAGCAGACTAAATGAACAATCAGGCAGAGGAAGTGAAAATCTATACTTGGTGGAGGATTAAAATGAAGCCTTGTAATGAAGAAGCAGAGTAGACGTAAACGCAGAGAGAGGGAGAGAGGGCATCTGCCAGCTTCAGGGGACACAGTCATCCTGCACCTTAACACACACTGCGTCACATGACAAACGATGTCAGAAAGAGGAGGATAGGGAGGAGGCATTGCACAGAGAGCACTAGCACTACCATGGACAGACACACACCTAACATACACACACTACTGCACAGGGTCCCAGTCTGCGTTCCACTGCACTCTCCTGGCTGCCAGAACCTCGCTGTGTCTTGTCAAGAAAAACAAAACAAAACAAAACAAAGAAACAAATTGATTAACAAACAAAGACGAAAAGAAGAACAACACGCATTTGGACCCAACTGGCTATAATAAAAAAATAAACCGGGAAACGAAACTTAGAATATAAAAAGGGCCAGTGGCACCGGGTTTTACAGAAAGCATGTTCTCAATAACTGGCTTTTGAACAGCTCTACGCTTTTTCTTTTAGTCTACCAAGTATATACTATTAACCTTACCAGGCAGCTAAAATCTATACAGTACTTTCATATATTTATAGATATTTATACACTATACAAAGTTGGCAAAAATACATAAATAAATACATTAAATTAGATTGTACACATCACAATTGTGTGTTTTAAGTTAGAGCACTCTTTGTTGAAGAGAAGGGCCAAGGCAAGTTGAGAAAGGAGGTGAAGAAACAGGAGTGTTACCCTCGACATCGCTTGTTGCAAAGGAGTCACCAACAGGCTCAGTACGTTATATTTCAGAGTATGGCATTAGATCAGTATATTGCTTTTTACCTACCTGATTAAAATGTCTACATTATGGCAGGAGTTAGAGACTACTCTAACTGATTAACAAAGTTTATTTACAACCAGCAAGGAAAAAAAATAAATAGACATATACTGAAGGATCTGGATTCAGGGGAAATAGTCAGGATGAATTTTCAGCACATCAATAAACGCCAGATGTGTATTTTCTATCTCCCTGTGGGACTCCCTCTAAAGGATGGTATTACAATTAAGACAGGAATGTATCCACTGTCCTTCCCGCACACGGCTGCAGGGAATATCTGCTGTACCATATCATGTCAGTAGAGGAGGCAGTCCTAAATGTAATATAAAACTGATAAGCTCCATCCCCACACTGTACACAGGCCCAGCCAGATACATATGCCATATGGAAAATAGAAAAATGGGTAAACATACACTTGCAGTGAAAATATCTAGACTATAGCTCTGTGCCTTGCTTTTTTTCCTATGCAACAGTGGGCTGAATATTTGCTTGTTGAGAAGGCTCGAGTCATTTTTTGGACATCTAAAAGATGAGTCTTGTTCTCCGTTGCTTTATTTTATGATTAAAACCCTTATTTCCACTATGTCTGCCATACGGTGGCTTAAAGTTTGGCTATTGCACTAATCCTGGCTTTTTCTTGCTGGAGTCTGAGAGTTCTTACAAATATTTGACTAAGCAAGAGGCAAGCCTATTATGTGGCAAGTTCAAGGCAGTCAGTTGTGCTTTTTCTTAAGTCTTTCCCCAAATAAAAGGCTGAATCACAAGCATGCAAATTGCTTTTACAGGGTCAAACGGTCAGTGTACATCTTTCCACTTGGAATCCGCTCCCTCCTCCATACATGTCCATCCCCATGTATGGCCTCCAGCACAGCAATAATGACTCCGAATTCAATGAGGAAGGCATCATCAGTGTCAGTACAGGGCCAATCCCGTCTAACACAATGGCATTACAGTAAATCCCCAAGCCTATAAGCAGACAGGGAGAGCTGCGATGCCAAACGTCCAGGGTAGAGTGACTCCACAGGGAGGTGAACAGTGTGCTCACACAGCCAGGGTGCACTCTGAAAATACAAAGATGCTTTATGGTATAAATAACACAGGCTACAATCACTCAGTCTATTTCCTGGCGGTGTACAGGTGCTGGGAAGGTGTAAAAGGTATGTGGCAGTGTTGCTACAGTGGGCCTGGGATGTGTTGGGTACCACTTCTTCCCTTTCTTGCTCTTGCCCGAACTCAACAACTCCAACAAAAATTCAGCGCGGACATCAAAAGCCCTTATTCAAGAAGGGCAGTTATAATCAGCTTCAGCTTCATCAACATCACCACTGTTATTCATGAGTATCATTGTTTTCTTCATCATTTCATGTGACAAATGAAAACTTGGCATACAACAAATGTTAACTTTCACCAACGATATTTACATAAAGTTTTCAAAAACAGAAGGATTTTCTTATCATGTTTTTGTAAAGAAATAAACCCAACACAAGAACACCAAGCACACGCATACAGTACATACACACTGAACAGTCAAATGTGAACAAAAAGAAAAGAAGATATTATTACTTATTGTTTTTCATATTCATTTTGTTACCATTCAAATAATGCTCACTTGAACCCTGATTGGGAGAAGTCACATCGGTTTTCACCAGATGCTTAAAACAATTGAGAGGGTGAATTAGGGGAGGTGAGGTCTGTCTGCACAGGGCAAGACTCACACAGGGACTGAACTGGACAAATGACAAAGGTGAACCAGAAGACTTCTGGCCTGACTCATTCGTCATAATATGACTCAGCAGAACAAAACAGCAGCTGCAAAGGATGAGATTACTACAGCTTGATTTTAATCCACACACACCTTAAATTCTCCAAGACATAAAGCACAGTGTACCTTCTTTTAATATTGCACAAAACACGG
This sequence comes from Helostoma temminkii, assembly GCA_900302695.1. NCBI lineage: Eukaryota > Metazoa > Chordata > Actinopteri > Anabantiformes > Helostomatidae > Helostoma > Helostoma temminkii. The sequence continues at coordinate 77,325 of OMLM01007347.1, read as the reverse complement.
CAAGGCAGGCAGCTTTTCTAACAGAATCAGTCACTGACGCTCATCTTAAGAAAGCCATATCAATCAAGATGAACTAGCATCAAAGTATAAGAAAGGGCCTGAGAATATGACAAGGGCAAATATTATCACTGGACTCAGAGGAATGTCTTGCTAATCCTTTGGCAAATAGATATGACCTATTCAGCCAATAAAGCTTTTAGTTATTTAAAAAGTAAATAAAAAAGAGGAGGCCACTGGTGACAATGATAAATGTAGGGGACACACACACACACACACACACACAAGTCCTGGAGATGGAGCTTCACTATATTCAGAGGTAAAGAGGCTTCAGCCATTTTATTAAGGTGTTTTTCCCTAAGAAAAAACCTAAAAAAAACAAGATCAGATACATCTCAGACAAAGCAAACAAGTGCAAACAACTAAACTAAAACTAACTAAACTTCAGCACTGCTGCATCTTCATCACAGACAAAGAGAAGAAAGCCATCAGGAAAATCCTTAAAACTGCTCAAAACAATGTAAAGGTCTGATTGAATATTATTCTAGTTTGTTTTAACCATTGAAATTAGCTTAACAGTACCAGCTTTCAAAACAACCCATCCTATAGTTAAGATAGTTCACTAAAAATAATATCAACTTCATGTTGAGGAGCAGAGGAAGTGTCACTGGCTGACCAGACTCAGTGTGCCTCATTCCTTACTGACTATGAATGTCAGTATAATATTTACTGGCAATCTGTCTTTGAGAGGTGCTTTCATCCCGAGACCCATACTGCTAAAATGCACATTGGTTGGTTTTTAATGTTAAAGAAATTTCCGAGAGCACATTAATCATTGGCAACACTGGGCAGTGTCATCTCGTCTGTGATCTTGAATTAAACCTTTGTAATCAAACAGAAATGAGGCACACCTGCCCCCACCAGTTGGCTCTTCCAGGGAACAGAGCACTGATGAAAGAGCAAAGGCTGAACACAAGGAGAGAGAGACTGAGAACACACATCGGAGCGTTGACTAGGAGCCTTTGCAACACAATCAGTTTGCAGTTGGTTGAAGGTCGTCGCCGAAAGTGTTGATGACAACAAAATCCAAAAAGTTTAGAGGCGTGAGACAGGTGGCAGTATAATAAAACTGAGATTAGGAAATTACTTTCTCCTTTATATTGTTTGGCTCTAAGCTCACCATCCATTTTAATTGTGCTGCTGTTTGGCTGCTGGCAAAGACAGAACATAATGTTTCAGACTCCTGGATATTTTATAGAGTTTGAAATTTCAAAACATGATGGATTATGTCACTTTGATATCCAGTGTTTCAGCTTGTCGATGTGTTACGACAGTATAGGCAGTACCATAATCACATTTCTTTATGACTATTTTTTTTGACTGTCACCTTGAACAGTCACATAGTCAGTTTTAACCTGGACAAATTCAAATATTCTTGGAATTTTAGAGCTTTTATTAACAGGTAATTTCTTTGCTTCATTTACTTAACAGCTCAAAAAACATGCTTGATACTTACTAACTTTTCTGTTGTACATGGTAAAACACTGCTTTATGGTCAGTTCTGTATTTTGTCAAAGCCCAGTTTATGACAAAAGTAATGGTAGACACTTCATCTACATTTTTATGTTGAGTAAGTCTAAAAGAAGACAAATAGTATTTAAGGATAAAAAGTATGATTTTGAAATTATTAATAATTTTATATTTGCAAGTTGGGTCAGTGTGATTCCAACCAATGAGGGAACAAAGCCAATAAAAAACACAAAAGGAGTAATAACAAACAAATAGAAAATAGTACAGTTAGTTCAAAACTCCAACTACGTAGCCTCTGAGCCTCCAGTCTACCTCAAGGATCAGCAGCATTACACTGTGCCTCATGTTACTAAAAATACAGCCATATTCCCCAGTTTACAGGGTCACTGATGACAAAGCTTTGTAAACCCCTGCAGAATAGCAATTTATCACTCTCTGTGAAACATGCAGTCTGAAGAAATGACAGAGGTACTGTGTTGACTCATCACCTGCACACCTGCATATTCAAATCACAGTTGATTTTCACACCTTAAGCAGCAATCACTCACTGATTATCTTCAATTTGACTAATGAGACTATCCCTGTCCATCAGCTTCATGGTTACTAATGAGAACAATCCATGTTTTGCATTATTCCTGGCAAGTATTACCACTGCAAATAGCAAGTCCCTCAGGTCCAACCAAGCAGATATTGCTCCTTTCTGACCACCTAATCGGAGTGTAATGTGCTGTGACACTACAGGCAGTGCCTGTCAAAACAGAGGGCCCTGTTGCACGACTGGCCGATTGTTCTGAAGGGTGCTGGACTGGATCAGTGCATCACAGAAGCCAACACCAAAGCTCACACAAAAAACATCGCCCAGAACAGACTTACAGTAGTCTGTGTGCTGCTCGGACCAGTTTATAGAGACATTAGACAAGGACTGTCCTGGTGCAGATTAGAGTACAATTACACATCTTTCAATTTGTCTTGTGGTGATAAGGTTATCGTTAGCCTAAATCAAAACAAGCACAAAAGCACAAGATAGTATCAAATTATTGCAAGATAAGAGAAAATTCAATCCACTGCAGTGCCCACAGCATTTTAGGCACATTTTATGATGGGACCAGAGTTAGTAGGACTCATTAATGCTGCGTTAGCAGAAGCAGTGATGTCTTTACAAATATGTTTGCTAACACAGTCTAACATGAGAGATGTTTAAAAGGTAGATCTTCATTTCATAACAAGCCGCTGCAGTAAAAATACTGACTATCTGACGGGATTACGTTTCACTGGTCTTAATGAATGTAAAATCATAGGCAGTTACAGTGCAGAGTAGCATCTGTGGGAGTAGTTCTTAATGGCTGACATTATTTACACTGGTCCTGTATGACTTACAGTATATTTATGTTACAGACATATTGAGCTGAGCTGAATGTGCCTGACAAGCAGGGCAGCCACCAGTACTCGCTGGTGCTCTCAAGCACTCAGCAAACAGATAATGTCTAATCTGCTTTTACAGTATCTCACTGTGGCAGATCATCTAACATCACACACACTGTCTGTGACACACAGTTGATCTAGGGCCAACAAACACGCAGAGAAAGTCTTAAAGCCAAAATGCAACCTGTCTTACTGTTTTCAGATATGCACTAATTGTTCAGCATCGTGCAGAAGCATATCATCTCTGTGTTAGCGCTGCGGCGAAGGCTTGTTGCTGATCAACGCAATGTGTTGGCCGGTCTGCAAGTGACAAGCAGATGAGCCTGATTTCTCCATTCTGGTCTGACATTTCAAACACCTGCAGCCTGCCACCAGGAATCTGCTTGCTGACACGCACGCACACAAAAACACACACACACTAAGGAAAATAAGAGGAACAAAAAGAGGAGGATGAGAGCCCCACATCCATCCTCTGTGTCCTCCATTTCATCTGCAAACCCTGAAATCACAAGAGCAGACGTCACCTCTCCCCAACTGCTGCTCACCCTTTCTGATTCTCCTCCCTTAATTTTCATCAGTACTATAATCATCATCAAAACGATCATCATTATTGTTGTTATTACATTTTCAAAAAGTGCAGAAAGAATTCCCCACGCCATCATTCAGAAGGCGGGGCAGTAAAAGAGGATGGGGAAACAATGGCAGTAAGAAGAGCAAGAAGAGCACAAGATGAGAAAGAGAAAAGAGAAGAATTCTGCCAAGTCTGATTCATGTTGCTCCTGTGAACAAACACACACACACACACACACACGCACGCACACACGCACACACACACACACACACACACACTGGTGAAGGCTGACCCCCATCAGCAGAAAACAATATCACAGGGCAGCACAAAGAATTCATAGCATCAATAAACAGAGGTGTGCGTACACACACACAACAGAAAGCATGTGCATAAACAGCACAAGCTTTGCTTCTGTTTCATCTTAATATTGGAAGATTTTAAATTTATTTTTCCTCAGTTGGCAAAGCTGTGAAAAATGACATCATCAGATCTTCAGGGGTGGATCTGTTGGTTGTTGTTTTTTTTTTTTT